>VDFB02162710.1:0-15235 GCA_007258455.2 Sequoia sempervirens
GCACACCTATGTAGATGTTTGCACACCCACACTAATGTTTGAGTATGATGTGGCCAAACTTAAAAGAATGGAAACAAGACATTGAATGGATATAATGAACATGTAGAAAATACATAGAATGACTCCAACACATCACCTATGTAGATGTTTGCACACCCACACTAATGTTTGAGTATGATGTGGCCAAAACTTAAAAGAATGGAAACAAGACATTGAATGGATATAATGAACATGTAGAAAATGCATAGAATGACTCCAACACATAAGGTAAAAAAATAAAGTTAGCAATAGGAGAGGGAGACTTTCTTACAAAAAATTGAGGGTGCTATTGAAATTTTTTAGGAGTATCTAATCAATCAAATTATGATTATGTTTGCATTATGAAAATCTCACATATTCGATTAAAAGACTACAATATTTGATCCTCTTGCTAAATATTTAGTTTATCTTTGATATTTTGCTATCTACCATTCATTGTAAATCAAGACCCTATCAAATACGTCTTGTTACCTATTGATATTTAACTAAAAATAAATATTTATTTGCAAACAAAGAGATTAAAAAATATAAATAGAGATTTTTTTCCTAAGTTGATGGAGAAATTTCTCACCCTACCCTAAATGCACCCACTCAAAATTTGCAAACCAAAAATTAGGAGTCTTATTAATCAAGAAAAGATTCTAATTGATCATGTAACAAGTTTTTTTTTTTTGCCTCATAAGACCCCTTTCTCCATAAAATTGTTCCTAAGCCCCTCCATAAAATTACAACCTTAATTACTTGTTATATAGGTAGAATTTATTGTTCTAAACTTTAATTTTTTCTCTAGATTATTTAATGGAAGGTTGATTTTGGATTCACACCTCATATACTATAGGATTAATAATTATATACATTTCTCATATATGTCGGTTAAAAATTAATTTTGAGTTTACCACTTGTATCACATTTGTTAAAGAGGAATATAAATACTAGCACTTGTACCTAAAGGGGGTGCAAGGATTACACTGATAGAAAACAATATGTATGTTAATATGTTAGAAAGTACATGTTTGTGGTTGGGTGCATATGGATGTCATGTGTTGCAAGTTCTAGTTGCATGTGGTTGGATTAAACAATTAATAATAAGTGCTAAATAATGGAATGAAATAAACTTAGACAAATCTAGATTATTTTCTTAAATAAATTAGGTATTATTTGATTTTGAATATTTTTATGTAGATTTAAAATATAAAGCAATGCAAATGAAAAGAGAAAATTTTCATCAAATTGGTAAAAAAAATTGCAAATGGAAATAAAATGTTCCAATCTAGTTGAAAAATCAATATTTATTTGGATTTTATGTGATAAGTGAGATTTTGGAGGATTTTACCATTAAATGATAACCAATTTACCATTAAAAAACAATGGAAACTTATTTTTTGTTGTTTGTAGGTGTGAGACTTGTTTCAAACTCAAATTTCATACTATATATTCTTTTGTATATATTTTATTCAAAAGTCACAATGTCTATACAACTCCTCTCATGCACATTTAAATATCACATTGTATTTTGAATTCTAGTTAATTAATAGCACTTATACCACACTCTCTAGTATTTAAGCTTTAATATTGTAATTAAAATTTTAAAAAATTATTTAGTATATCATATTTTAGTATTTGATACATGTACAAAATATTTTAGAATATAAAAAAATTTCTTAGTACAATTAATAGACATTGTTAGATAAAATAATGTCAAAAAATTATTTATTTTCAAAATTAACATAAAAATTATTTCAATGTATTTAAAAGTAATAAATAAAATTATTTGATTTATTTATTTCAAATATATTTTTAAGTATTAATTAAAATTTAATATTAAAATTATTTCTATTTGCAATATTTTTTAATTTTTTAATTATCAAATTTAAATTACTTAAGTCTGTTCGGGTAGTGGAGTTGGTTTGGGTTGTGGGTTTGCTCCCCATAGGTCTTAGGTTCAACCTCCTCCTCTCACCATTGATCGGTGGGCATGTATGTAGGCTATGTGATAAAATAAGATTGAAATTTATTCAATAGTTGAATAAAATGATTTTTATTTCATTAATAGCTTATACAATATGCATAAAGTCTATAATAAAGATGTATGCCTTATAATTTTTACATGATTTAAATTTAAATAATTTTAAAATATGAACTATAGAAAATTTATTAAAAATAATAAATTAAAGTTCTAATGAGAACAAAAAGTTGTCATATTTAGTAGTGACCTTAATTTTTCTTGGAAGTTGGATAAAAAAAATTATTTAAAAATAAAATAAATATAGACTTAATAATTTAGGTATTCTATATTAGATGTCATAACTCCTACATCATTCCTTAAAATTCAATATTTAAATTTATATTTTAAATATTAGGTCACTAGTAATTAATTTCCCTTAGAGCATAATATATGTAGGCCAACTTCCACTTTGAAAGGTTATAAAAATTCAAAATATAAAATCTAATAATAATAAATAGTTTTTTTAGAAAAAAATGAAATTATTTTTAACACTATTGTATCTAGATCATCTAGATATCTTCTTTGAAAAATTTCTCTTCCTTGAGAAGTAATGAGCTTCATTTATGAGTTAGTTTTAAATTAACTTCATTTTTGTTGAGCAACTTGATGTAAAAATTTATTTTCATTCACACTGATAAAGTGGAATCTATTGAATTTTTATTTGTGTTAACAATATATATTAGGAGTTTGATTTGTAGAAATTTGAGTAGTGTTGTTAGTGTTCAATTCTATTCTTTAAAATTGCATAATAATATCTAATATATGTCCAAAAATGGTGGAAAATATGCTTTGTATCAATTTTACAAATTGAATCCTAGATGTAGCTCAAGATAAGGTTGCAAGTTGAGTTCAAATGTGCTGTCACCTAGCTACTTGGTCATGGTATATGGTCCATATTGTAAAGGTTTGATTTTTCTATTTAGACATTTAAAAAAAAAAATTAAGGTACAACAATATCTTGTCTCCCACTTTAAAATAATGGACATAACTTTATTCATGTTATTTCTTTTAGTTTTCACTAGTTGATTTTAAGTTCTCATAATTTTTTCTATAATGCCCTGCCACGTAACCCTAGAGGATGACGCAAACACAACAGAAGCATAACAATTTTTTTTGAAAGTGTAATTAATAACATGTAAAGTGAACTACACTTAACACATATATCCTCTAAGGTATGCGACAGTGCTTACATTTCCATAACATACAAAAGTAAACTAATCCATAACATATAAATAATACTCATGAAATAATAACATACATCCAAAGCATTAAACTCATCACATAAGATACAAAGTACATTAAAGAATCATCCATATATTGCATTCATTCCATAAATCAGTTACAAAGCTCATTTCCAAAATGAGGAAGGTCATACAATAATGTTACAATTACATTGATACAAGAATCCTCCTCGAATACAAATGAGGAGTAGTACATATACAAAGTATCTAACTGATACAAAAGAACATAGGAAATAGTACAAAGCAATGGGTACATGTGAGCTCTCCAATCTAGAAGATTCCACCATCACAAACATGAAATGGGAACCCAATGGTGTAAGGTGCACATTCCACCCAACCAAGTGGTACCCGTAGGCCCACCCCCTATGCTAGGAGATAGTAAAACGACTTCCTAGGAAAAACCAACAACCTCTAGACATAGGCAACCTCAAGACTAAACTATACAAGTACAATACATAACATGAAGGTTACATTGCTTCCAGAGTAAAAGAATCAAGTATATCATCTACATAATTACATAATGTTGTCATAGGAGGAGCGTCATCACAAAGCTGCATGGGTTACCCTGGTTGATCTTCCTAGACCCTAGCCCCCATCTTGGGTTACCCTGGTAGCCTCTCATGACCCCTGACCCACATGTAAACTGATGTGGAATCAATTATCTTTCAAAGGGACAAGATATTGATCTTGCCATTCCAGGCCTTCTTGTCTCATCCCAAGTCTAAACAAGCCCAAGTTGAGCCCATGAGTGAGGCACAATTAACAAGTTATATGCTTTAAGCTATCCTTTCCCCTAATACAATTATTTAATTTCCACTGAATTAACTAACTCTCACATGAGTTACCCTGGAACCACTTTGTGTGTAATGCCCCGCCACGAGACCCTAGGGGAAGTTGCAACTACAAACAATTTCACAACAATTTTTTTTATATATATATAAAATACAATTGCAAGATGATTACAACACAAGCCAACAATCCCCTAAGGTCCCGAGACAAAGATTAATTAATTCACAAATTAAAACAACATGCAGGAAATGAAACATAACAACATTCACTTAAACTAATTAAAGCACATACATTCCATACATGAGATTTCCATTAAGACCATGAGATCCTTCATGGTTACCAAAGACAAAAGTTATATAATTATAATTACATCTCTCATTCTCGGAATGAGGTAAATCAATGACATGATTGTTTATTACAATTTCCACCTCGATAAAAATGAGGGGTAAATAAAATACAAAAGCACTAGCATAAGTGAAACCACGGTAGCAATGGGAATCCCACTAGCTCTCCAACATGAAAGTCTTGTCCACATAAGCCAATGCCAAAACAACGGAGTATGGTGCACGTTCCACCCAACCATGTGATACCCGAAGGCTCACCCCCCGTGCTAGGAGATAGTAACAAGGGTTTCAGGTCATGACCAACAACCTCCATACATAGGCAACATGACTCAACTGGAAAAGGATACGAACATGACATCACATGACATAAAGGTTACAATGCTTCCAGATTTTAAATACATGAACACATCACGAATACAAACATAATACTCACTTAAGAGAAGTGTCATCACAATGTCGCATGGGATATCCTGGAAAGTCTTCCTAGGTCCCGGCCACCATCTCGGGATATCCTGGTAACCTCTAACGACTCCCGGCCCCTCATGCAAACCAATGCGGAATCAGTTATCTTTCAAAGGGACAAGATAATGATCTTGCCATTCCATGCCTTCTCGTCTCATCCCAAGCCTATGCAAGCACATGCGTCCATGAGCGAGGCAAAATTAATCTTTTTAAATGTTGGTACCACCTATGCTAATTAATTTGGTTTAAGTTTTCACTGAATTAACCAACTTATATTGAGATCTCCTGGCACCACTTTGTGTGCCGGCCCTCAATGCAAGCCACTTCTCTAAGACAATACGTGGAACTATGCCACCACCAAAGGGTACTCAAGTGCAACCTAGGGATAATGAATCCCTAAACACAACATGAAGTCAACCTATCCCGTCCAAGATAACCGGGTTTAACTGGACACATTGAACGCACTACCCAAGGTAAACCAGGGTTGACCAACATAACAACAACCCAAAACACATAAAGGAAAGTCCTATCTGGAAGACTTACATGACATGGACTATATTGCCCCACACCAAGAACAAACGCCCCACATTAAAAGGAGCATTACAAGCAATTTAAAATCATCTATGTTAGGATTTCTTAAATCCAATTCACTCAATGACATAGTGCACTAAACAATGTAAATAAAACATATTCTTTGCACAACTCAAAAGAGAAATCAAAACACGTTGAGAACCATTACTACATTTAAACTAATCATTTACGCATATTGCACAATTTCCCATAATGATTAAAATAAATCCTTTACAATTAAATCATTCACTTATAAGACGATTTCCCATATATTCTTTGCTATGACTTTTTTTTTTAATGATCATATTTCAAGTATCATTATACATATAAAATAACTATATAAGTATATATATATATACTCAGTATATATATAATTACATATATATTTCAAATATATAATTAATATTTAAATCCAATTGCAAAATATTAGTTTATTTTCCAAAAATTATTTAAAATATACAATATTGACTCTATTTTATATATGTTATTAAATAAACAATAAATAACAAAATAATATATATAATATATATATATATAATATATATAATATATAATTATAAATTATATATATTATATTTAATATACTATAATATATATAATATAGTACACTTCTTATATTATATATTCAATATATATAAATATATATATAAAGAAAGAAAAAGGTGGTTTTAAAACCCGGTGAACTCCAAAATTTCGCCGTGAAGACGCCAAGTAGGGAGATGTTCTTCGGCTGCCAAGTGGGAGACGTAGTCTCCCCTCGGCCGCCAATTCCTTGCGTTAGACACCGCTGTGTGGAAGCGCAAATACCATCACGCGAACAAGGCCTCCCTACATGGAAGCTGGGCCAGATTGCCATGACGGCTCTTATCATTCCCCAAAACAAAACCACTCTAAAGTAAAATATGGATACACAGACCCCATGAAATATTTTTACTCACCAAATTTGATAAAATTATAGCATTTTATATGCCATATTTGCACATATATTATTATATATGTGCATATATATACAAATAAACAAATTTCATAAAAAAAAAAACTATAAAAGTATTATTTTTTTCAATACCATTGGGCAAACTCACAAATTTGAGAAACAAAATGAATTCTCATTGAAGCTTCAAGATTTAACACAATAATTCCAAAATTTCACCCAAATTAAATAGAGATTTTCCCCAACCCAAGTTTTCATAAAACCCATTTGAATCCTTCAAATTTTGTTTCAAATTTCACATTGATAGTTTGAAGATAATTTCTAGTTCATATTGTTTCCTCAAAAAAATTTGCAAAACTCTTCATTTTCAAGTTTGAATGGTGATTCTATGATGGGTTTTGAAATGCAAAAGTTTGAATTTTCCAAAACTAAATTTGAGCCATTTCAAACAAAATTGTTAAAATAAAATTGCATGAAGAAGGGAAAACATGGAACCTTTTGTTTTCTCCAAGTTTTTTGTTGAATCCTTCAATGAAGGTTGTGCTCCTCCAAATCTTTTCCTCCACCAATCTTTTCCAATCCTTCTTCAACAATTTCTCCAAAATTTCCAAGTTTCTTCTTGCTCTCTAAAATTACCAAATTCTCAAAAAAAGATAATTCAAAAATACCAAATGCATTTTCCTTATGCCCTTCTCCAAAAATGTCAAACCCCTAATTTAGCCACCCACCAAAAGTTATTGCAATTTAGATATTTTTTTGGATATTTTCATTTTTTGGAAATTAATAAAACAACTTTATTTTCCTTTTCAAATGCATAATACTCATTTAAAACAAAATTCCATTTACCCCACAATGATAACTAAATTCACTTTATTTCACAAAATTAAATCCAACTATTATATTTAAAACAAATCATTTTTAATTTTATTTTCCTACATGAGGAATGCAATACAACTTCTATATATATATATATATATATATATATATATATATACTATATATATATATATGTATATACTTCTTCTTCTTCTATGCTATGTAATATATATATATATGTATATATATATATATATATATATATATATATATATATATACTATTATCTCATTATTTAATAATGCTAACACAATTGGACTAATTTAATTAATCAACAATAAATCTAATTCACGATTAGATTATTTTATCAATTGAATTAAATTAACTAATTAATTAATAAGCACTCTTTTATGAATTTTGGCAATAAAATTAAATAAAGCAACACCATTTCACTAGGAAATTTAAATCGCGCAAGCAAGGAGAGACAAGATGACAAGACAAATAGCTTATCCCAACTGACAAACTGATGACCCACTATGGCTAGTGTGATGTCACAACACAGAAACCCAAGCTACTATCTCCCAAACATTTTCCGTTGAACAAGGGACATGCTCAGACCTGTAAAATCAGGTGGAGTCAATGTCTTGTACCTGCATCCTGCACACAACACGAGTGTCGAACATGCATACATATATATATATAAATATCAAAACACACCATGAAGAGGAAATCACATAATCACAGGGCACTCATGTGTGAGTGATGTGATCCTATCCCCTTCACCAATACAATGCCACTAACTGATGCCTCTAAAATCAATGGTATAATCAAAGCATAAAGCATCAATAATTCACATACTTGCTAATTTAATCCACAACATGAAATAATAATATCATCTGATTAAAGTACTATCACATCAAAACATAATGTTTACATCGCTTAACAATTAGTGGTCAAAAGTAACCAAGTTTATAACCAATGTGCTAACAAGGTAAAATATACATAACGAACATTGTTCGATCAAAAGAACAAAATGGAGGGGTGTTACATCCTCCCCCCCTAGGGTCAGGCTTACTCTTGGAAGCCTGCGAACAAATAGGGATAAAGTTCCCTCATCCTAGCTGCATCCTCCCAAGTGGATGATGAGTCATCCCTAGGATCCCACTAAATCCTAACCTGATCAATATCTCGCCCTTGAAGAGCGAGCATTCTGCGCTCCACCATGACCACGGGCTCCAAAGCCAGCTGCCCATCCTCTACCTGCAAAGCATTCCAATCAAGGATATGAGAAATGTCTGGATGGTACAGTTGAAGAACTGATACATGAAATATGTCGTGCACACGCGAGAGAATGGGCGGTAAAGCAAGATGGTAAGCAATAGGACCAATCTTCTCGAAAATCTCGAAGGGTCCAACAAAGCGAGGTGCTAACTTAGAGCCCTTTCCATAACAGATTGGACTCTTTTGTGGACACACACGCAGGAAGACTCTATCGCCTACGAAAAACTGACGATCCACTCTATGCGCATCCACATACTTCTTCTGCCTATCCTGCGTTGCCACCAAGTGCTCTCTAATCCTATCCACCTGCTGCTCCATATCATGCAACATCTTAGGACCCAAAGTTACTCTATCTTCTAGCCGATCCCAACTCAAGGGAGTGCAACATGGTCGCCCATACAATGCCTGGAATGGAGCCATACCGATAGAACTCTGAAAGCCATTATTATAGGCAAACTCTACCAAATAGAGATAGTCCTCCCATTGTGTTTGTTGGTCCATTACATACATACGCAACATGTCTTCGAGGATCTGATTGACCCTCTCAATCTGTCCATCTGTCTTTGGGTGGTAAGCTAAATTGAAGTTCAATTGTGTTCCCATCGCATGCTGTAATGATGTCCATAGAGCTGAGGTGAACACTGGATCCCTGTCAGAGATAATCCAATGTGGAATACCATGCAACCTCACTATATCCTCCATGAACACTCTAGCTACAGATGATGCAGTATAGGAAGAGCGCATAGGTGAGAAGTGTGCTACCTTCGTCAACCTATCCACTGTTACCATAATTGCATCATGCCGTCTCGAAGAGTTAGGTAAACCAACAATGAAATCCAATGAGATTATATCCCATTTCCACTCTGGTACTAAATGTGACTGCAAAAGCCCTACTGGATGCTAGTGTTCGGCCTTCACCCGCTGACACTCAAGACATCTCGACACAAAATCCGCAATATCTCGCTTCATCCCTGGCCAAAAATATAACTGACGCAAATTTGCATACATCTTCTTCACCCCTAGATGGGCTGAATAAGGTGCATGATGTGCTTCAGTCATGACCAAAGCGCGAAGCTCACATGATGGGGAAACGTATATGCACCCCGTGTGTCTCAATATCTCATCAGCATCTAGAGAGTATCCTGAATATCTACCCTCAAGGGGTCTTCCTGCCTCTATTACTGATCTAACATACTGATACCAACTGTCAGCTAGGAGGGCAGAAAGAATCTGACTCCGCAAATCAACAATAAGAGTCAACTCAAATATCTCATGCCTTCGCCTACTGAGGGCATCTACAACCACATTCTCCTTCCCTTGGATATACTTCACCTCAAAGTCATATTCACAGAGAAACTCCATCCATCGCCTTTGCTTGGCATTAAGGTAGGGCTGCGTGAAGATGTACGGAAGGCTCCTATGATCACTATGCAGCTCAAACCTATGCCCAAGAAGAAAGTGCCTCCATCTCGTCAATGCATGAACCACTGTTGCCAACTCAAGATTGTGGGTAGGATAGTTTAGCTCATGATCCTTGAGCTTTCATGACTCATATGCAATGACATGACCCTCCTGCATCAATACTACTCCTAATCCCTCCAAGGATGCATCTGTACAAACTACAAAGTCCCCAATAGGATCTGGAATCACAAGTATAGGTGCACTGGTCAACTTCCCCTTAAGACACTGAAAAGCTATCTCACACTTCTCAGACCACTCAAACCTCTTTCCTTTCCTCTGAAGTGAGGTGATAGGATGCCCTAGCCTCAAAAAGTCCTACACAAATCACTTGTAATAACCCGCTAGCCCCATGAAGCTACGTATCTCGGCCACATTCATGGGCGCAGGCCAATCTAAGATCGCTTGGATCTTTGCAGGATCCACAGAAATACCCTCTCTAGAGATCACATGACCAAGGTATTGGACCTCAATCCTGAAGAATTCACACTTTGACAAGTTAGCATATAGTTGATTATCTTGTAAGCACTGTAATACCTATCATAAATGCTCCTCATGTTCCTCCATTGTTCTAGAGTATACCAAAATATCATCTACGAACATAAGAACAAACCTATCAAGGTATGTACGAAATACCCCATTCATAAGACTCATGAACACTGAGGGTGCATTCGTCAAACCAAATGGCACAATCGTGAACTCATAGTGACCATACCGCATTCAAAACTCGGTCTTATGAATATCTAACTCAAAGATTCGAAGCTGATGATACCCTGACTTGAGATCAATCTTCGAAAAGATGGTAGTACCCTTGATCTGATTGAATAGATCGTCAATCCTAGGAAGAGGATACCGATTTCTGATGGTCACTTTGTTCAACTTTCGATAATCAATGCATAACTAAAGTGAACCATCCTTCTTCTTTACGAAGATGACAGGTGCTCCCCATGGAGAAACACTGGGGCGAATAAAACCCTTCTCTAGTAATTCCTCAAGCTGCAACTGAAGCTCTTTTAGCTCCTGGGTAGTCATACGATAGGGAGCTCGTGAAATGGGCTCTGATCTAGGTACCAAGTCTATTTTGAAGTCAATGTCTCTCTGAGGAGGCATCCTTGGAATCTCGTCTGGAAAGACATCGGAAAACTCCTGAAGGATGGGGTGACTATCAAGAGAAAGCTTCTCTTCTCCACCTCCTAGACCCAAATCATCCACGGTAACAGCGAACAATTGGCAACCCTGCCACAAACACCTTCTCAACTGCATAGCTGAGATGATCCTCAAGGAGATCGGCCTCTGAACCCCCACTACCTCTATCTCTCTACCAGATGTCCCAATGCATCTAATCTACTTACGTCAAAAATCAATGACTACACTATGAGCCTCTAGCCAATCCATTCCTATGACAATGTCATAAGAACCCAATGGAATAACACGAAGGTCCAAGGTAGTCTGGAGAGGTCCAACCTCTAACCATCACTCCGGCACAAGGGAAAGGGATGCAACTTTTACACCCGAAGCTAACTCTACCTGCCACCTATCGACTTTCTTTACTGCATCCAGTCTACATCGCGCCATGACCGATGAAGAAAAAAAGGAATCAGATGCTCCATAATTAAATAAAATAGAAACTGGGTTATCCCCCAACATACCATAGGCCTCAACAACTGTACCCTAGTGCTTTGCCTAGTGGTTGTCAACTGTTGCGAATACTCGATGCCCACGGCCTGCATCTCCTACAATCGGCTCTGACGCCGCTGGTCCCTGAGAATAACTTGATGTGCCCTTATTGGGACACATCCTCGCTATGTGACCCTATTGGCCACACGCAAAACATCTAGTGCCTCTACCGAAGCCCCTACCTGCAGGTGGTGCGCTAAACTGTTGTGCACTACCCCTGAAAGAAGAATGAGAACTCTGCGCTGGCTGCTCAAAGTTGAAGCGTCTCATGCGCCTCCAACTCCTATCCCCCTGCCTCTGCTGGAAACCCTTCCGTTTCCCCTAGGAACCCTGTTGCTACTGTTGACCACCCTGAGATGGACCCTGTTGAGCTCTAGAAGGTGCACCTCCCTAAGGCTGACCCCCTCGAGCACTAGTCCCAGCTGTTGAACCACTGCCCACCTGCACTCCTACATGACCACCTAAGGCCATCGCCAAGTTCTCCTTAATGAGTTTGGCCTTGTCGACGGCCACCTCCATGGTCCTGGGTTTGAAAACCCACACTCCACCATTGATACGGGCGTTTAAGCCCCTAAGAAAATGTTGTACCAACATGCCCTCGTCATCACCTATGCCCGCATATTGTTTGAGCTCGTAGAAATGATGCTCATACATCTCTACTGACATAGTCATCTATCGAAGGGTGTGGAACTCATCCCCTCGACACTGCCTCCAATGCTCAGAAAGAAATCTAGCCCGAAACCACTCTAGGAACAACTCCCAAGAAACTATACCAATATCTAGATGGAGCTTCTACTCCTCTAATCTCCACCAAGTGGAGGCAAATCCCCTCAAGTGCATGATAGTGCACCTAGCTCGAGTGTTGCTCCCATATGGGTGCATAGCAAAACACCTAGTCAAGTCAATGAGCCATGTCTCTGCCTCCAAACCACTGCCTGATCCATCGAAAGTGGGTGGTCGTGCTCTAAGAAAATCCCTCATATGGGCTACTACCTCTGAATCAGAGTGAACTGGTACCTCTCTCTCTAACCACCACTGGCTTGCTTAGGCCCAAGGCGGGCAAGGGTCTCCTCTAACAACTGACGCAACTGAGCGTCTTCGATCCTGGGTGGACCCGGATTCTGATTGCCATCTCCCTAAATATTCTGAGAAGCCTGTTGCTCCTCATGGTTAGAAACAAGTGGATCATGTGGAGGTGGGTCTTGTTGTTCCTCAATGCGACCGCCTAAATGGCCACGTCTACGACCCCCTCCTCTTCCATGCCTGGAAGCCATTATCCTATACAAACACAAAAAGGCATTAAGCACAACACACGAATAAAATCCACACAACTAAAAGCTTAATGGGCTCATCATAATCCCAGAGTACCCAGTGTTTAAACCTAGGCTCTGATACCATGTGTAATGCCCCGCCACAAGACCCTAAGGGAAGTTGCAACTACAAACAATTTCACAACAATTTTTTTTTTTAATATAAAATACAATTGCAAGATGATTACAACACAAGCCAACAATCCCCTAAGGTCCTGAGACAAAGATTAATTAATTCACAAATTAAAACAACATGCAAGAAATGAAACATAACAACATTCACTTAAACTAATTAAAGCACATACATTCCATACATGAGATTTCCATTAAGACCATGAGATCCTTCATGGTTACCAAAGACAAAAGTTATATAATTACAATTACATCTCTCATTCTCGGAATGAGGTAAATCAATGACATGATTGTTTATTAAAATTTCCACCTCGATAAAAATGAGGGGTAAATAAAATACAAAAGCACTAGCATAAGTGAAACCACGGTAGCAACGAGAATCCCACGAGCTCTCCAACACAAAAGTCTCATCCACATAAGCCAATGCCAAAACAACGGAGTATGGTGCACGTTCCACCCAACCATGTGATACTCGAAGGCTCACCCCCCGTGCTAGGAGATAGTAACAAGGGTTTCAGGTCATGACCAACAACCTCTATACACAGGCAACATGACTCAACTGGAAAAGGATATGAACATGACATCACATGACATAAAGGTTACAATGCTTCCAGATTTTAAATACATGAACACATCATGAATACAAACATAATACTGACTTAAGAGAAGTGTCATCACAATGTTGCATGGGATATCCTGGCAAGTCTTCCTAGGTCCCAGCCACCATCTCGGGATATCCTGGTAACCTCTAACGACTCTCGGCCCCTCATGCAAACCAATGTGGAATCAGTTATCTTTCGAAGGGACAAGATAACGATCTTGCCATTCTAGGCCTTCTCATCTCATCCCAAGCCTATACAAGCACTTGCGTCCATAAGCGAGGCAAAATTAATCTTTTTAAATGTTGGTACCACCTATGCTAATTAATTTGGTTTAAGTTTTCACTGAATTAACCAACTTATATTGAGATCTCCTGGCACCACTTTGTGTGCCGGCCCTCAATGCAAGCCACTTCTCTAAGACAACACATGGAACTATGCCACCACCAAAGGGTACTCAAGTGCAATCTAGGGATAATGAATCCCTAAACACAACATGAAGTCAACCTATCCCGTCCAAGATAATCGGGTTTAACTGGACACATTGAACGCACTACCCAAGGTAAACCAGGGTTGACCAACATAACAACAACCCAAAACACATAAAGGAAAGTCCTATCTAGAAGACTTACATGACACGGACTAGATTGCCCCACACCAAGAACAAACGCCCCACGTTAAAAGGAGCATTACAGGCAATTTAAAATCATCTATGTTAGGATTTCTTAAATCCAATTCACTCAATGACATAGTGCACTAAATAATGTAAATAAAACATATTCTTTGCACAACTCAAAAGAGAAATCAAAACACGTTGAGAACCATTACTACATTTAAACTAATCATTTATGCATATTGCACAATTTCCCATAATGATTAAAATAAATCCTTTACAATTAAATCATTCACTTATAAGACGATTTCCCATATATTCTTTGCTATGACTTTTTTTTTAATGATCATATTTCAAGTATCATTGTACATATAAAATAACTATATAATTATATATATACTTAGTATATATATAATTATATATATATTTTAAATATATAATTAATATTTAAATCCAATTGCAAAATATTAGTTTATTTTCCCAAATTATTTAAAATATACAATATTGACTTTTTTTTATATATAAATATTAAATAAATAATAATAAATAAATAAGAAAATAATATATAATATTTATATATATATAAAATATATATAATATATACTATAAATTATATATAATATATATACTATGGTGAGGGCCCCTGCTTCAGTTGGCTAAGTAATTCGTTAGGCTCTGCACAGTCACGGTTCTAGTCTCCCAGATCGTGTGCCGGTGTCGGCCCTTGGCCGTCCGTTAAAAAAAAGTTTACGGTGCCTTGCGGAGTTTATAGGGGGTAGGTACTACCGATTCTGGGTCTAAAAAAAAAATAAAAATAAAAATATATATATATAATATATATATAGTATATATATATTATATTTAATATATAAATATAATATATATAATATAGTACACTTATATTATATTCAATATATATAAATATATATATAAAAGAAAGAAAACAGGGTTTTAAAAACCCGAGAACC
>VDFB02162711.1:0-33215 GCA_007258455.2 Sequoia sempervirens
ATGATGATAAAAGTGCAATACCTTTTGTGATACGGTAAAATATCAAAGATTCCTAACACTAACATTTATCTTCTGTCTTTTCATTCTTTGTCGATCTTCCATTCTGCATTAACAATTCTTCTTTCTTGCATTATGACGAAGTCCTGTGACACAAAATGGTATACATCATCCTGCATCAAACATACATGTTAGAAACATACATATATATAGACAATAATCATCATTTAACATTGCATATCATAAGTAATAAACTGTAAATACATACATCACATTACATTTGTACATACATCACATGTCATTATATATATAACATCACATACCATCTCATCATCATATAGAATCATATGTCACATAGAATCAAATTTATCGCATTAGTTGCATAAACAACATAAAGTACATACAACCATCCATCACATAGGCATATCATATAGACATCACATGTATAAATCAAGACTGCATAATCAATAAATAGACAATGCATATCATAAAAATCGACGCCAAAATCATATATACATATCGCTCATATGTGTTACATCACAATGTCATAATGTATCATAAATACATGGAAGCCCGCAGGCTATCGGATCAAAATACAATGTCTCAAATGGACCTCAAAACTGTATCTCTATCTTGAACTACCACTGCCATCATGTCGGGAGTGTGTAGGAGACTGATGCTGGGAACCTGCTGATCTCGGAGCTGTGGGAGGTCTGTCATATGGCCCTGCTCTGCGTGGCTGATCCACTCCCTCTGTGCTCACTATCCGTGTGTGGGTCCTGGTCTGAGACCTGCTGCTCTGTGCTGCTGAAAAACTGGGAGCCCGTCTCTCTATGGGAACCTCTGCCTCATACAAGTCTCGGTAATATCTCTCCCTCTCGCCGGCTCTAACCAACTCTCTGGCAAATGCTGCTGATGGTCCTATACATAATGACCTGAGCTTTGTGAATCTCTGCTCAGTCTCCTGCCGCCGGGCTACAGCCTGATCCCTCTCCAACAAGGCTCTGTCTCTCTCCACTTACTGTGGCATCATCTCTCTCACCATCAGCGCACATCATGCGCTCCTCCAAGGCACTTCATTTCATGTATATCGGTGCCTGCGCCTGCATACCATGAACCTGTCCGCCCATCCACTCCATCTCTGGTCAATCCATGTCCATCCCTCCTCATCCATCCCTCCACAACAATCTCGGCTCCGGCCCCTCCCCTCCACCAGCCTCCTGCTCTACCATTTTCTATGCCAGGATCTTCAGGGTCCTTTTCCTTCCTCCTCGCCACCTTTGGCCACATCTAGCATGGCCACATCCTCCTCTCCTCCCCTCTCCTCTCGGATCGGTGACAAGGCTGCTCCTCGTCCCCGTTGACCACGCCTCCCTCTCCTGCCTCCACGTCGGCCACCTCTGCCATCATCCCCACCATCACCTCGGCCTCCTCTACCTCCTCGACCACCTCCTCTGCCCCGTCTGCCTCTGGGACCTCTAACATGCCGCTCTACTGGTGCTGGCTGCCCTGGATCTGTCAAAGGAGTCGGCCTGTGTAGTGCCCACCACTGATCATAGGCTGGAGTCGTCCCTGGATCTGCTGGTCCACCCCTCCATCCCCATGCCTGTGCCTGTAACCCATCAATATCTGCCTCTGCAGTGGCAACTGGAATCTCTAGCCCCCACAACAGGACCTCTCGTGAGGACCGAGCAAACTCTACTCTCCCTCGAGGTACATCCTGTACCTCTCCATACTGTCTCAAAACCCGGTCTGGCAACTACCGCTCTATGATGTGCATATGGGACACTGTCTGTCCCACTAAATATTGTGTCTGTCGACAATATGGCAAATGCTCGCCCTCATCTGACCACACCTCGCAGTCTAGGTATGGTCTCCATGTAAACTCCTGCATCAGGTCTATAGCATGTCTATAGTAGCCCGTGTCTCCAATGTGGTGCTGAGTGGTGGCTCTCGCATACCGAAAGGCGTAGGGCGCTCCACGAGCTAGGTCTACTGTCACCAGTGGTCTAAAGATAGCAATATGCTCCCACGCCCATACCATCAGGAGCGTGGTGCCGCAGCTCATCGACTGTGCCTCTCTATAGGCAATGTCATGAAGGTGGAAGTATAGCATCCCCAGCACACACGAACCCCAAGCATATACAACTCGGCGCTCTAGCATGCCTACTAGCATCTCACCCCATCCCACAGGAAATCCATGACCTCGGTAGTCAGGCAGTACAATCCCACCTATCAGTGTCGCCACTAGACAGTCTAACTGTCTATACCTCTGGGCTAACACCCGTCATCTGATCTCATAATCATCCACCCCTAGCTGTCTAACGTCAGCATGGGGGTAGTATCTGCACATCTCTGCTATACCCCTCTGGGTATCATAGACTACCCGTGTGCCTCTAATAGGCAGTCTCAGAATCCTATACACGTCCTCCAAAGTCACTGTAGCCTCTCCAGTCGAAAGATGGAAGGAAGACGTCTCTGAGTGCCACCGCTCGCAAAGTGCTGTCAGTAAACCCCGATTTGCCCTAATCTGGGGCATATCGGTCACGTGCAACAAACCCAAATGCCATAAAGTCCGTCGCTCGGCCGGCCGTAAGCTGTCTCTAAATTGAAACATCGCGGGTCTCGACTCACGTGTGTAGATAGGGTCAAGAACAACCTGCAACAACATGCCTCATGTCAGCCTGAATCATCTACCCTAGTGAAAAATGAATGTTTTGACATAAAATGCAAATGCGTCGTTATTTTGCAGATGCGTCACTTTTTAACACATGCGTCGCTTTTATACAAATGCGGTTCACAAATTACAAGTGCGTCATTATTAATCAAATGCGGTTAATTATTATCAAATGCGTGCTAAAATCAACATTTGCGTTGCATAATCTCAAATGCGTATCAAAAGAAGCAAATGCGGCTACAAATATGCATATGTGTTTCAAATAATCACATGCGTATCAGAATAAACAAATGCGTATCATAAAATTCACATGCGTAGCTAAATTTCAAATGCGTATCACAATGATCAAATGCGTAACACAAAAAACACATGCGGTTATTTTTTCTAAACTAGCCTAAATGGTTGGCGTTAAAATGCAAATGTGGCTTTTCACAACCAGATGCGTCGTTCGCGCATACAGATGCGGTGCAAATTAAAATGTGACGCACAACTAAAAATGCAATAAATACCTTAAAATGCGCAAAACTTAAAAATTTTCAAAAGACAAGTTTTAGGTCCATACCGGGGGGTCCGCGCCGGCTGGTCTCTGGAACGTCCTGATCCTGTAGGCACGATGATGGGTGGCTGGAACTGGAGACATCCTCGCTGAAAGTCAGAGCAAACTTTTCAAATCTCTAAGCTGGGTGGATGCAAATGAATAGTTTTTCACCCCAATTTCAAATATATACCTAGACTTAGGTGGCATTTCCTTCCTACTAGCCATGTAAACTTCCATTTTCTATCATCCCATACCCGTCCCTCCCATTTCCAAACCCAATTCCGTCAACTGCATTGCATTTCTGCCTATCTATTGGACTAATCGGGCGCATTTCCAAATTTTTCTGAACATTTCAAAAATTTGTCAATTTTCCCGAGGGGGCATACCTTCACCTGTTCTAATCTGGAGCTTGACTGGAGCATTTTTTATCAACTTTCTTTGACACAAAGCCGAAACGACATTGTATCAAAGAGGGGCAAATGTAGACACTGAAATCTCGGCTTTAGCCCGCTTATTCGTTGGCTATATTTCCGATTCTTCATTGGATTAAAATAATCTTATCATTTAATTAATTCATCTTCTATTATCTTTCTATTAATTCAGTCAATTCTTAATTATTTAATTAATTTACACTTTTTATATCTCTATCTAATTAATTAAATAAACGCTTATTTTAATTATTATCTTATTAATTAACCTTATTCTTTTCCCGTTAAATTAAATAAATCATTATTTTAATTTATTCTTTATCATATTAACCATAAATTAACAAATTTTAATTTATTTAATTATTCATTTAAAACTTCTTCACACTCTTAATTAAATAAATCTTTCATTTATTT
This sequence comes from Sequoia sempervirens, assembly GCA_007258455.2. NCBI lineage: Eukaryota > Viridiplantae > Streptophyta > Pinopsida > Cupressales > Cupressaceae > Sequoia > Sequoia sempervirens. The sequence continues at coordinate 4,055 of VDFB02162711.1, forward strand.
AATTATTCTTCAACAGTTCTGGAATTAAAATGAATTATTTAATTCATTAATTCTATTTTAACACATTCTTCATATTTTAGATACTATGTGAGTTATCTAAAATATCTATACACTTTTACTCAACTCTCACATCTATTTTTAATCGCTCGCTAACTATTGATTTAATGTTTGAGTGGCGTCTTCGAGTAATCTCTTCGTCTAACCATTCAATCATCCACTTCTAACTCAATTGCGTGTACATGCGGATTAATTAAATATTCTTATTTAATTGATTAAGTGTTGTGCGTGCATTCGAACAGAGAGTTGCTTTAATCAATCTTCATCTTTGTCATACAAAGATATTTCTTATGTTTTCGAATGCCGAACTAAAGATTAAACCATTTATTTAATCTTTAATTCTATTTTCTAATTCGAATGACTCATGTCAATACTATCGCATTCACCTGTATGTTTTAATCGGCCAATTCCCAACCGCCTGTTGATCTTTCAATCTTGACCTGTTGTTCAAATAATCAATTTTCTATAAATTGATTTGTCATTCTTCATTCCAATCTCTCTCGCGAAATCTTATGACTTTTGAGAGCACTTAATCTTGAATCTTCGAGATTTTTCTAATCACTATTCTTTAGGCTTGCACAATTATTTGGAAAATATGAGGGTACTATACCATACAAGCAAAATGGAGAAGGGCAATCGAGATAATTCATGGAAATACGTTTGAAAATTGGTGAGATTGTTCTAGTTTTAATTACGTTTTTGACTTCCCATGTTCTTTGTTGCTTAACGTATGAATTTGCATGTTAGATTTAGTATTGTATGCATGTGTGTGCTTCTAATCTTGATTCTGGTGTGTCTATTGTGCAAAGCTTTTATTTGAAAGCATGAAAGTTATTGCATTTTCTTCAAAAACTGTCAAAACCCTACCTAGGTAACTAGTGAGGAGGAAAAATGATGTAATTCGACCTTCCACCTGTGGGAAATCTCCAAAATGGGTGGAAAGGTTTGTGTACCTATAGTTTAAATCATACTTCAAATTTTTAGGGGTCCAAGGAAAGGTTTGATGTGTGCTTGGTTCACCAGTAGGTCTGATATTTGCATGTATCAAACCCTGTAACAACAAAGGCAAGGAAGAATAAATGAATCAAGGTTTGGTTTTGTTTGTTTTTCATAGGTAGTGATAGGGGATGTGGAGAGAGGTCTTGTAGAACTGAAACAAGGGTTTGGAAATTTTTGAAGGGTTGATACAAGGTTTGTTATGACTATCCCAAGTTGTAAACCCATAAATTGCTACATTGCTGAGTCATCACATGGAAGTTTTCCATGATCATTTAAGCCTCATGACAATTCTACCATGATATTTGCACTACCCATGGTATGTTGGATCTAAGCCTCAAAAGGATTTCAATGCTAGGGTCTAAAGAGGTGCACCTAGTAGAAACAATGGATAATGTGTAAGAATACTTTGTCATTTTGAGTTGTAATCCTAAAGAAGGTCCTTCCTCTGAATCATAAAGCAAGTGAAATGAAGGAGAAAAAGGTCCAAACTTGCACATGCATGAAAGTAACTAAGAATACAAAGAGGACACTAAAAAATCAAATCTCTTAAGGGAAGAAAGGATGAGGAAAAGGTTTTTTTTTTCTCTAAAGGGAAAATCAAAATGAGATGATATTTCCATAATTGGCTATCTGCTAGGGAAGGGGTTAATCTTTTTGTGTAAAAAAATCATCTTTCTCTTAAAGATAAATTATGGATAGAGGATTTCAATTGAACTAGTCCTTGTGGAAAATGCTTCACTAGTCACATCCTTGTTAGAAAACTAGTTAGCACAATGATTATCTTCTTGGTAGGAGTGTGTAACTTGGTATAATAGAAAATTTCTAAAATTTTATCACAAAGTAGGATAAAGTTAAGTATTTTTTTTCTTTTTATATTAATAATTTGAATTGACTTACTTAAAGTTAATGTGTATTCTCTTTTTATATTTTTTAGTTTTATTGATTACTTGGGAAATGATAACTATCAGTTTAAGCTACCCTCTTCAATACGGTGCATTCAAATTCATTAGCCAATCTAGGCTTGCTCTTATGTGCATTAGAATTACTTGTCCATACAGGATGAATAAATTAGTAGTATTACCAATTTGGGTCATTCCTCTATCCAATATAGGATAGACAACATAGTCAAACATGTTATATTATAAGGACAAGTAATATTAATTGTTCTTTGGCCAAATAATCAAACTCATTGTGACCAAATAGGCCTTAATTCGATCACTAGAAGGTCACAATATGCCCATGATATTTAAAGTCAAGGACTTTGTCAATTTGAAAATATATATACAAGTATCTCATACACCACCTTAGTTTTTGGCCCACTTTCCAAGTACAATTAATCCACCCCAAGGATTCTTCAAGTTTCAATGTCATTCATATTTTTATCTTACTTTACTTATGTTTTAAGAGTGGATTTATAAAACCTCACAATTCTCTTTGTACCTATGTACTAGGAACAACCTTCATTCGCTAGAATACCTACATACCCTATATCTATGGGATTAGGGTAAAATAGAACCAAATATATGTTAATATGTAGTTCTATTTGATTCTAATTTTTGTGTAACTTCACAAGTGGGTACACAACCATTCCTAGGGTCCAATTTCCTTAGAAAGTTCATTGGTTGCCACTCACCCACCCAAATGAAACAAAGATGAAATCCCATAAGAAAATAAACTAAATTGTAAAGAATCTATAATGATATGTTTGAAGTTAAGTTTTGATTGTGAATATTTTTATTTACCTACAATTTAAGTTTGGTTTGAAGAAGATTTCTCATTCACGAAGACTATTTTTTTTTTTCCTTATTTCTCCCTAGTGATTTAAAGGAATGATGTCATGGAAACTGTTATTGTAGTTATGTTAGGTCATAGATGCGGTAGTTTAAGCATAATGGCATGACCCATAAATGTGAATTGGAGACACCATGCATACCAAATTTATATTGTGCATGGCTTGGCTTGTTTTGCATATTGGGTGTATCATACCCAATGCCTAAGAAATCACTGTTAAAACAAATACAACTTAAAATAAATCAATTAATTTACTCTCAATTAACCTAATTCTTATCACAACTAACTAGCACAATAAACTAGACCAATTAACCATGTTAGATACCCTTATATGTACAACCAAATAATAGTTCATAATCATAATTATTCAACTAAAATTCAATATGCTTCAAACAACACTATGTAAACTTACCATCTATTGAAAGTGATGTGCAAGAATTTTTAGGAGTGATATAGTATTTCCAACAAGTGTTGTATGTCAACATAATAAAATACCCTACTAAGTTTATCATTTTATATCATTAATTAACATTCAAGTGATGCTAAAGTACTAACTCTATTTTCCAATATATCAAGCTTAGCTTAAGAGCAATATTGAGATCAAAATAAGAACAATTAATTTACAATTGGAAAGAGAGGTATGGATTCATTTCAAGTAAACTAGCTTATGACACATGTTATCATTTATCTACTCCCATAGTCCATTACTCTTAAGGTTTCAGCATTCACATCTTATCTTTAGTCTTTGGTATACATCCCTCTAACAATAGTATGCAATGTCTTTCAATGCAAGCAATAATGTTGCAATCATCACATACTGATATCTTGATATTCAAAAAATATGGATTAATTTCCAGAAGATGTTTTCCCTAATTGACATATCACAATCCTCTATAATGGTTTAACAATATTTTTGTTTAAAGCAAGAAGGTCACTTAATAATTTACTATAGATGTTTATACATGTAAGTTTTAACAACACAATCATAAAACATAGTGTGTCAAATACACTCAAATACTACATAGATCAATGAACAAAATGTTCTAGTACCTCATCAAAATAGAGTTGGGGTTAGAATATCACATAAAATTCACATAGAATCACTCAAGGTTTCATTAAAACTATCCAAAATTAAACTAGCTTGCACTATACCATCTTCTATTCCAAAATTAACAAGGTTCAAGGGTAACATCAATAATTATTATTTCAATATATACCGAGATTACCCCTTGAACTATACATAGAGTCATTCAAAGAGATATTTTCATTCATAAATCACACATTTTCTACTTTTCCTTAAAACATAATAAATCTATCCAACTATAGATGAAATTATACTTTTTTATTATCTATATCACTTTGTAGTATTCAATCTAGACTTTAATATGGCCAACACAATACAAGAGCCTATTAAAATTCCTAAATTCAATATTCTTCCAAATAACATCTAATTTTATAGACTAGCAATGACATGATATTCTTAACCTTCTAAAATCCATTAGCCAATGGCATGTATATGGAATTCATTCACCACAAGTGTATGCATGATCTCACATGAAGTGAAGCATCAAAAGGAGGCACTTATGGATTCATGTATATGTAAGTTCTAAAGAAAGTAATTTACTATATAAAGTTAGGTTTTAATCAATTGCAATAAAGAGAACTTAATGATCATATGGGAACCCCTTCAATTGATTGATTTCTCCATGGGATGCAATTGATTGAAGGAAGATTTTTTAAGATATGTCAATAATATACATGAACATATAGTAATATATTGATAATAGAATGTACCATTAGATAAGTGTAATCATAGTCATGTAATAAATCAATAACAAGAGATAAGCATTAATGTACACATACAGATTCAATTCTTAAGATGGAGCAATCATAGCTAGAAGAGTACATCATGAGAAATTAGAAATAAGAAATAAAGTAGAGATGGAATCAATTATAGGATTATTGCCCCAAGCATAGGCCTGATATTGGTGATGTGACTTGCAATGGCCCAAACCAACTTGTGAAAGTACAATAAAAGGCCCAACTAGTATGAGGAATGCTCACAAAAAGTACTTAGGTTGGGGTCCCATGGGGGGCTTCAAGATCACTTTTCAAGGAGCAAGGACCTCATGAAGCAAAAAAAAAAATGCTACAAGACTAATTAGAATCTTAACCTAAATAATAGCAGCCCCTACTTTTTAGGGTTGCAAATTTTAATGTGAAAATGGGGTGGGGCTAGAAATTACCCCACCAGCTTAGAAATTTTGTCTAAAATTGTCAATCATCTAAATTTTTACATTATTGCCAAGGAAAAATTGGAGGGAAAATAATCTTTATTTATTTATTTTTATCTTTATATTTCATGAGACCACCAACTTCCCTAAATTTCAAAGCTTAAACTTTTAAGTTGAACTGCACTACTAAATTCATGGGACCACCAGCTTTAGAATATTCCTAAAAAATCTCAACAATATCCAATGAATTTTCTTAAGAAGCCCTTATCCATGGGACCCCAACCTTATACATTTGAATTTAAAAATATTAATATCAATTTCCTACTATTTAGACTTTAAATTCATAAATTCAAAACCAATAAGAATATGCCAACAATGCCATATGCACACTAAGCAAAACTAACAATTTTCTTTTTAAATTTTTCTTAAGCAAATGCTCTCTCAACACCTTTCCCTTTTCCAAACTAATTATTTTTATTTAGAAAATGTTGAATATGGAAACTATTGTTAGGCTGAAAATTGTTTCATTGATCAAGATCAAATATTTGTTGACCTACTCCAAAGATTAAAATATAAGAAGCAAGATGAAAACTATTAGATTTAAGCATTAATTAACCATGAGTTGCTTAAGAAATTTTTCTATAAAGCTTTTAGCAAAAATGACTATTAGATGTAATGTCATACTCCCAACCTTTGCCAACATCTTACCAACTTGCACGGCTTTGGAACAGGGTAGGGACATCCTTCAAAGCATAGTGGAAGTCAGATTTTTCAACTAATTATTATAGTTGAAAATGTTCTGGTAGATATATATGCAAAATGTGGAATCATAAGCAAAGCACAAGGATTGTTTGACAATATTTCTTAAAGAAATGTGGCCATATAGATTACTATGGTTGTGAGATTTATTTAACATAGATTTATTGGAAAGGTTTAGAACTTTCATACAAATTGAGAATGATATAGACATCTTAAAGTCTATAACTACAACTATATCCACAAATTGGAAAGTATAATATTTCATTTTACCACGGTCAAAAGATAATATTATACAACTACTGAGTTAAATAATCATCAATCTTTCCCAAAATTCACTAGCAAAGAAAACCCAAACCAATCATTTATAAAACATTTTTCATAGCATAAAGGGAAGAATAATTTCATTAAAAAGTTAGTTACTAGTGCCCTGGTAAATATGCATGCAAAATGTGGAAACATATATAAGGCACGTTAACTGTTTGACAAAATGCCCTTAAGAAATGTGGTCTCATGGAATAGCAAACTACAGGGTATGCTCCAAATGGGCTTATTAGAAAAGCCATAGAAACTTCTAAGAAAATGCAATTTGCGGTTGTAAGGCTAGGCTCCTCAACCTACATTAGAATCCTCCTTGACTGTACGCAATGGAGCTTTGGACAAAGCTATGGACATCCATTAAAATTGAAAAGATAGGAGTATTGATAGATGTTGCAGTGGTAACTGCCCAGAAGACATGCATGTGAGCTATGGAAGCATAGAAAATGTACATGAACTGTTTGACAGAATGCCTTTTAAGAGAGTAAACCCAAGGAATGCAGTGATCGGAGGAATACGCACAAAAAGGATCTGCCAAAAAGACTTTAAAAACTTTCATGCAAATGAAATTAATAGTCGTAATGCCAAATTCCACATCCTTAGCCTCCTGCCTCTGTTGGAAATGTGTATAAAGACATGGATACAATACTTGGAATCATGGAAAAGGGCACATGAACTATGGACAATATAAATCAAAGAGGTACAACTCATCATGCAATCATTGCAGGAAATTGTTGGAAAGGCTTAGAAACTTTCATGCAAATGCAATCTGTGGCTGTAAAGTCGAATTCCTTAACCTTTGCCAGCTTCCTCCTAGCCTGTGCAACTTTGAATGATATTATGGGGGTCCATTAAAGTAAAGGATTCAGGAATTTGTTGAAAAATTTAGTGTGAGTGCCCTGTTAGACATACAACAAAAATGTGGAAGCATAGAGAAGGTGCACAAACCTCAAAGATATGTGATCTTATGTATGAAAAGTGGAAGTATTTACAAAACAGTGAATTATTTGATAGCATGTTAGGATATGTCTAAATGATTTTGAATAACGGAATAAATATTTATCAAGTATAAGAATAGAGGTATTATGTGAAATATTGTTGTAATTTTAGTAGAAATAAATAAAATGTAGAAGCATGGACAAAGCATGTGAAATTATTTGTATACTTGAATGGCGACTTCAAGATCGAACTAGGAGTGAACCATCTTTGGTATCCCGCGCCTCTCTGTGAGTTCTTCTTTCAAACTACTTTTATGTGCCGCCTTCTATACATAACCATGCAACCAAAGATCCTATGTTGCTTTTTCTCTTTTACCAAGAGTGATTCCACTAGTTTTTTTTTCATTATGCCAAAAAAAATTCTTCCCATCTTAACCGCCATAGAAGAAAAGGAGAATGGTCTCATTAAACACCCATTCTCCTCCCTCTTTCATTCTCGTTGTTATTAACCACAATAAGAAATGTGCCACAATGGTTCCATGAATCATATTCATCAATTGTGGTTATAAAATGTAAAGGATATAATAGAAATATAATAAAGACTATAACCACGTCAAGGCTAATAATAGGTTAGCGACAAAATCAAGTGATAAAATTCACATCAAATAATTAAATCAACTAGAATGATGCTTAATAATAATGGTCAACTTCTCAAATATTAAACTATTGTAATTGTCTTTCAACAACACCTAACATGCTCCTATGTGTGTAATAGTTAACATCTAAATTTTCATAATATAGAGAAATATATACATGTTTTAGAATAAGAAAATCGTTTTAATTAAGTTGATGCAAAAATCACTTATAAATCTTAACTTAATTAATTACCCTTAAGAAAATAAAGTAAATTAAACTAACTTAATCACCTTCAAAATTTAATTAATTACTTGGAATATTAGAGATTAAAAAGTATATTGTGATAGAGTGGGTGATTTTTATATCTTCATAGTGCTACATGAGGATCTTGACATCATCCATAATATTTTTTATGGTTCAACTAGGGGTTGATATTTCCATGAGCCAATTAATGATTTTAAAGGATCCTCCTCAATGATGATAAGTTTGACGTTAAGTTTAGAATAATCCCCTAGAGAGTAGCGCAAGCCTCAACATAATGGTTGGTTTGAATTTCTAGTGACCCTACATAGGAAGTGACAATAGATCCAACACAATTCCTTATCGCTTCTCCTCCCCCAATAGTTCCTAAGAATCATGAGGGGGACTAACCTCCTTGATACAAAATCTTATGATTAATCCACTTGACAAATTTTGACACATTATCTTCATACAATTACATTATATGTTCAATAAAAATATTAAATAAATCTAAATGAAATCAAATAAAATCAACTTCACTAAGATATTGAACTTAGGAAGAACTTTATAGCACCTATAAAAATAAAAACATTCCTAAGACAAAATTATATGGAAATAATAGATACAATTTTCATTCATATGATTTTTTATTTTATTACCATGTGATTACCTGGCTTAAAGGGAAGACTCACTAATTATATCTAACTAGTGTGAAAGCTCGCTCACCATCTCATTGGAATTGGTGGTGGAGTTGAATTACGAGGGATAGTTGGTGATGTTCAATTTATTTTCTTTCTTCATACTAATAATCTTATGGAGGCTCAGGCAATTTTACTGGCTGTGGAGCATGGCAGTAAGTTGGGGTGGCGCAGGATTATATGTGAATCGATTCCCAGGTTGTGGTGAACTTGCTGAACAGGCGGAGGTTAGAGGATGTTAGTTGGCACTTGGCTTTGATTATTGAACAAATTCTCAATCTTTGTGTTTCTCTTGAGTTTGTTACTTTCACTCATATTCCTAGGGAGTGGAATGGTGTTCCTGATTGTTTGGCTAAATGGGCTTCTGACCATATTCATGATTAAATTTGGTTGATCGGGGTCAATTACCCCCTGATTTGTCTCAACAATTGGACCATTTGGTGGAGCTTGATAAGGCTATGTAATGTTTTGGCCTATAATTTTCTCTTGTGATTAATAAATTTTTACCCCTCTTTATGTTAAACGACGGTTAAATATAAAATATAAAAATAAAGCCTTCAAAACATGTGGGCAAAGAAATCATAATCCCCACGCAAGGCGTGTGGAATTTCTCTAGTTGGAGCCCTAATTTAAAACATTTAGCCAAAGCTTCCAAGATCTATTGACTACACATCAGTAAATACTATTTTGATATATATCGAAGCTCCCTTTCTGGACGCTAAAAAAGCATTGACCGTCGGCAAGGATACGTGACATTCTGTAATAAATGCTACGTGAGGACTCCCAATTGAAATTCAAATCCCTATCCAAGGGAAGAAACACACCTAATGATATTACGTTACTAATGATATTAAATGAAATGTATGGCATTGTTGTATGGAGAGAGTTAAAAACTAGCTTATTTATCTTAATTGCGTCTAGAGATATTTATGTTGAGCATATGAATGGTTGTAAATACAATTTTCAATATTTTTTTTATTTATTATAATTGTATGTATAATTTATACTAATCTTATTTATAATAATGATAATTTGATATTGTTAGATTTGATTTGTGAATAAATATATATTTTTTATAATATTTTTATATTAAAATGTATAATATGATTTTATTTTTTTTAAATGAATATTTTTTCTTATTTGTAATGGGAAACAATAATGAAAAATAATAATAATATTAATGTATAATAATTTATATTTATAATTTGTTGTGTAATTTATATAAATAGAAATTATTAATACTAGAATGGAGAAGAATGTATTTTATTTGCTATATGTAGCGATAATCATTTCTAGCAAGCTTCAATTTTTTTCTCTTGATTTTTAATTTAGTGTAATTATTGAATGGCTGTTCTACATATCTTATTTGAACAATCTGCGGATATTATTCATTTGTATGTTCATCTCTAAGTATTTGGGGATAAACTCCTCTAGATCTTAGAATTAGTGGATGAAAATCTCCTAATCATCACTGGATATGGACAAACCCCTTTCCAAGAATTTGATCATTACAAGCTCTCACCAAATTAGAATTAGACAAATTACAATAATTAATGATTTCCCAAATTATCTTAAGTAGTTCTTCATACAAATAATAGTTCAAATACAAATGCACATACACATTTGATACTGAAAAACAAAATCAACACAATCGTTAACTATAGAAGTTTCTCTAATGTCATATCCTAGACTATTTCTAAACTCAACTACTCTATCTATATTAATTATATATAATTACTTAATTAATTAATTTACCTAAATACATTTAAAAAACTACTACTTTATTTCTTTTCAAAGTTAAACATCAACATTCATTTTAGTCCAGAAACATTTTTCTGCAATATCAGCAATATGACAAAGGCCCGTGACCCAACGTGGAGATGGTGGCTGTTTACTTTTGTCCCATTCTTAAGAAACGTCATAACCTGAGGGACCCCATTCATATGTTTACAGCCTTGTTTGCATTCTAACACCATAGTTTTACATCAGCTTTTTGTCTGCAAGTTGCTAGTCACCTTCTTGACTGAAGTGGTCCTCCACAATCCCACTGGTCCAGCATCATTAGACCCAATTTTTGAATTAGCTACTAAGCAACTGCGAGCCATCTATATGTAATTTAATGCCTTTTGGACAAGTATGTAACCAAATTATAGAACCCACCAGTGATGTTTTTTCTTCATAACATGCATCCTGTGCTAGATCAGATATGTGAATGGTTAACTCTTAATGCAACATGAAAAGGCTAAATTAGTTCACTATGCACTTCGAGGAAGCCTCCAGTGATGGAAGACATGTCAGTGTAATAGAATATCTCTTAGATAAGTGATTACTAGTTTAAGTGCAACTTAGGATCAAAAATAGCTGGCAACCTTGCACACTTTCTTGTGATTTGGCGATTCCTAGTTTTCTGATGATATCTATGTTATCATATACTCTGGGTTATCAGAGATATACCCCATCTGCCATATCTGATACAAATTTGGATACGGATATAACAATGACACTAATCGAATACACTAAAAATTTCTAGGGACATGCGGGCTAAATCCCAAGAGATTTTGTAAGATATGCCAATTTAATGAATAAAAATAATCTGGAAATGTGGTGATACTTCTTTGAAGTTGGCTTTTAACAAGTGATTGATTTTTAGAAGTGATTTACATGTTATCCTTTCCTTTCGGTAGTTTTCAGAATTTTGGTGGCATTTTTTGGGTGTAAACATTGCTAATCTTGTAAATATCTCAGGCCACCAAAGGAATCTTATTCTTTTATTAATTCCAAACCAAAGATCTTTTAGAATTTGATTCATTCTTGCAAAAGCCTTTCTTAGGGCCTTGAAGAGTGACATGAGATAGATTGGGAAGCCTTGGAGGGATCTTTTAAGCAATTGAAGCTTAACTGACTAAGAGAGAAGAAATCATTTTCAAGCAACAATTATTCACAAAAATTTATCTAAAAGATTATTTTTACTAGTGTTTTTTATTGTATCTTTAAAAAGGGGAATGACAAGTAGTAGAAGGGAAATTCATGGGTTTGACAACTCAAAATGGAGGAGATTCTATATTGCCACACTACTATAGAACTAAATTTTTTTGGATCTTTTCCCCATATTGATGTTTTGTCCAAGGACATCCACCTAGCCTTTTCGGAGACCTTTAATAATCCTAGCTTCCTAAATAGAGGCCTCATCGAGTATGAGAGTGTCATTGACAAATTGTCAATGAGTAAGCAAATAAATATTAGGGGCAATAAGAAGACCACTTAAGTCACCCCTACACTTGGCCACCTCAAAGGTCCTCCCTAAGGCTTTTTCCATGATGAAGAGGTATGGAGAAAGGATCCCCTAATAGATGTCTCTCTCCATTGAAAAGAAACCAACTAGAGAGTCATTAACTAAAACCAAGAAGGTTGGGGTGGAAATGTAATATTTAATCAAAATCCAAAAATTATGGTAAAACCCTAGCCTCTCTAAGATTTTTATCTTTGAATCTCTAAGAGACCTTATCAAAGGATTTATTCATGTCAATTTTCATAAACTTACTAGCCCTTTTGGCTTTGTTAATAGAGTGGATTATTTCATGGACTATAATAATGGAAACCAAGATTTATTTACAAAAATAAAAGTAACTTAATGGGGAGAAACAAGCTTAGGTAGGAGAGCTTGGACTCTCAAGGCCAAGACCTTAAAGAAGATCATGTACATAATGTTGCATAAGTTTACTAGCCTAAAGTACCTTTTATTTTACTCCAACCTTTTTAGGAATGAGGATCAAGAAGGAGGGGTTAATTTCCTTAATAATGAGACTATAATGGACAAAATTAATTATAGTGTTAAGGATAGAGGTGTTAGACCAAATGTTATTTTTGTCTCTTGTAGACATGCAAGAAAAATGAGGAAGAAAAGACAAAGAATGTGAAACTATTTGCATACCTGAATGGTTACTTCAAGACCAAACTAAGAGTGAATTGACCTTGGTATCCTACACCTCCCTACAAGTTCCTTTTTCAAATTACTTCTTCTACACACCACCTTCTATGCATACTCATGCAACCAATGATTCTGTATTTTTTTCTCCCTTTCACAAGGAGTAATTCTACTAGTTTTTTCATTATGCCAAAGAATCTCCTCTTATCTTAGCTGCCATAGAAGACAAGGAGAATGGTCCCCTTAAACACCCATTCTTGTCCCTCTTTCATTCCCACTACTATCAACTATTTTTAGCCTCAACCATAAGGAATGCACCATAATAGCTCTATGACTCTCATCCATCGATTGTATTTACAAAGCATAAAGGATATAATATAAATATGATAAAGCTATAAACACACCAAGGCTAATAATAGATTAGCGAAAGAATTGTTATAAAACTCATATCAAATAATTAGATCGACAAGAGCAATGCTCAATAATAATGATTGAATTCTAAAATATTAAACTATTGTAATTGTCTTTCGACAACACCTAGCACATGCTCCTATGCATCTAACAATTAGCATCTAAATTTTCATAATATAGATAAATGTATACATATTTTAGAATAATAAAATCAATTTAATTAAGCTTGTGCAAAAATCACTTATAAAACCTAACTTAATTAATTACTCCTAAGAAAATAAATCAAATTAAACTAACTTAATTACCTTTTAGATTCAATTAATTACTCCAAATAGTATTGCTAAAAAAGTGGGTTGTGATAGAGTCGATGATTTTTACATCTTCAAAGTTCTACATGATGACCTTGGCATCATTCATATTATTTTTTATGGTCCAAACTAGGGGTTGATATTCCCATGAGCCAATTAATGATATTTAAAAAATCTTCCTCAATGATGATAAGTCTGAAGTTAAGTTTAGAGTAATCCCCTAGAGTAGCACAAGCCTCACCATAATGTTGGTTTGAATTCTTAGCATAGATAGCCACAATAAATCCAACACAATTCCTTATCGCTACTCCTCCGATAGTTCTCAAGTTCCCCTTCAAAGTACCACCAAAATTGAACTTAATTCAATCATGAAGGAGATTGATCTACTTGATCCAATATCCTTATTAATCCACTTGATTTGATAAGCATTAGCACTTTATCTCCATGAAATTACATTAAATGTTCAATAGAAAGATTTAACAAATATAAGTGAAATCAATAAAATCAACTTTCACTAAGTCATAAACCACAGAAAAAACTTTTGACGCCTACAAAAAATTAAAAAATTATTTCTATGACAAAAGTTTTACCTCCTAATAAAAACGTGCTTGAAAAAAATCTTGTGCTAACAAAATAAGTCATGAGGAACTAGCGCATAACCTTGAGGCACAAATAATTCTTAAACCTTAGCATTTTTTTCCACTTTTCACGCCATGTGATTAGCTTTGAGAAAAAAAAGGAAGGGCCCACTAATTATATCCACCTCTCGTGAAGGCTAACCATTTAGATAGAAATAATCTAAATATTAATAAAGCCTATAAAAACATGTGGGAAGCTTGTGGGCCTTTTTTCTTTATAGCTCTTTATCATAATCCCCATGCAAGACGTGTGAAACATTCTATGGATTGGAACCTTAATTAAAGGCATTTGGCCAAGCTTCCAAGATACATTTACTACCAGACTAATAAATACTATTTTGATATTTATCCAAGCTCCCTTAGTGGACACAAAAATAGCATTGACCATAGGCAAGGATACGCTAGAAGGATGTTGCCAAGGATGTTGCCACATATTCTTCTAGTATCAAAATTAGGAAAATTTTATATGGGAATAAAGTGTTTTTAGGTTTTTTTATTAAATCTGACAATGTCCCAAGAAGTAGTTGTATATTAGATCTACTTTCAAAACCTTCATTTATAAAGTAGTTTCTTGAATTTCAATTTTAGTGAAATGAAAGTCAATTTTGAGTTATGTGGATGTAATGGAATAAATGAAAAATATTTTAAAGATTTACTAAAAGTTGTAAATGTCTATATTTTAGAAAACACAATGTTTGAAGTCCTAGAAGTTAAAATTCTATATCAATTATTATTCTCCAAATTCTTTGAAAATGTAAGACAAGAATATACTAGGTTTTTCAGGAACCTATATGTAGAGTGATTACCACCCTCTCCACCCACCGCTCCCCCCACCACCTGCACCCCAACTGAACCTCTCAAATATGGAAACTTAGAAGATCTAACCCTATACCATACACTCATACTATTTTAAAATCTATAAAACAAATGACAACCTAGAAATTAGTGCAAGAAATAGAAACTATTAAACTACAAATACAAATGATTAAAAATCAAAATAGCATTACAGAGTTAGAATCTAACAAGAGAAATGCAAATACTCTAGAAAGAAGAATAGTGTTAAATGAGCTCACGACATGAAGCTACATGAATAAAAATATAAGTTGGGAAAGTGTATAAATAAATTAAGTGAAAGGGAGGAGGTGGTAAATACAACCAATGAGGAGAATACTCTAAAAGTACATACAAATAGGAAAGTGTAACTCCTATGGAAGACGATGACAACTCACTCCACTCATACTAATACCCACTTTATTAACCTAAACAAGGTTAATTAAAAGTGTAGATAAAACCTAGATAGAAAGAAAATTAAAACCTACACTAACAAAAAAATGATGCTCTTGGCCACAATGTTCAAGGAGGAGGATTCCTACGGGGGGCATCGATAGTGAGGAGGAGATTAGTCTCCTTGTTGTCTAAAAATTTGGCTTTGATAATGTCAGTCTAGAGGGTGTTGGCAATCAAGAGTCTTCATCCCATTTGGACCAGAAGGGAGATATTCATGCCCTTGATTTTCCTAAGACCTAGAACCCTATGAGACTTGGGATAGTAGCTTTATATTAAGCCATCAAAGAAATCTTATTCTTTTCTTCAATTCCAAATGGAAATATTTTTTTTATTTGATTCATTCTTGCAAGAGCCTTTTTTAATACCTTGAAGAGTGGCATGAGATGGATTGGGAAGCTTTGGAGGGATTTTTGAAGAAACTAGAGCTTACTTGTCTTAGAGAGAAGAAATCATTTCCAAGCAACCATCATTCGCTGAAATGTATCCAAAATATCATTCTAATTGGTGAATTCCATTCTACCTTTAAAAAGGTCCATGACAAGTAATACAATGGAAGCTCTAGGGTTTGACAACCCAAAAATGGAGGAGATTATATATTGTCACACAACTAGAGAGTTGAAAAATTGGAGATTCTCCCCCATATTGATGTTTTATCCAAGGACATCCACCTCATATTTGAGGAGACCTTAAATAATAGTCTTGGCTTCCTAGATAGAGACCTTGCCAAGGATGAGATTGTCATATACAAAATGTTGATGAGTAAGCATACCAATATTAGGGGAAATAAGAAGACCACTAAGTTGCCCCTACCCTTGGCAACCTTAAACCTCCTCCCTAAGTCATCTACCAAGATGATGAAGAGGTATGGGGAGAGAGAATCCCCTTGATAGATGCCTCTCAAGCATTTGTAAAGAAACTAACAAAAGAGCCATTGACTAGAACTAAGAAGGTTGGGGGTGGAAATATAAGATTTTATCAAAACCCTAAACTTATAATAAAACCCTAGCCTCTCTAAGATTTTTATCTAGAAAGCTCCAAGAGACCCTACCAAAGGCTTTATTCATGTCAATTTCCATAAGCATACAAGCCCTTTTTGGATTTTTCAATATAGTGGATTATTTTGTGGACTATAATAATCAAGTCTAGTTGAATGTCTCTTTTTTACATCGGCTCGGGCCCTACTCTACCTACTTTATAATGGGTGGGTCGAGGTAGTGACACCTAATCCATTGACTTCACTGGGGTAGTCACACGTAATCACACTAAAAAAATTTTGTTCGATTTGATGATGTTCTAGAGTAAACTCTTCCTTCGAGCAGGACATAACCAATCCCCTCACTCAGGGCCTAGGTAATATTGGCACAACTCATAAGATACCACCATTGTTGGGGTTGGAAAGCATCTTTGAGAGGGAGAACAGTTTAGTTTGAGAAGGGTTCAACCCTTGTATTGAATGAAAAAATGAATATCTCGAAGCCCCTACTATCTATTATTATGGCTATTGGAATCACAAATGACAATTGAATGTTTGGCCCAGGGGTGGGTGGGTGGGGGGAGATAGAAGGGGCCTCCCACCAACCCCATTCTCAAAAGTAGAGCTTGAGTGGGGGAGGGGAATAGTGCAAAGCAGGCATGGTTCGATCTGTGAGAAGAGCACCCTACTAATGCATATAAGGCAATGAGCAAAGCTCGGGTGGCAGTTCAACAACTAAGTTTTTTGCACTGCCCCCATGGCAGACCCCACCACCAACCCCACCACCCTATTTTCCTTGGGTGGGAGGGTGTAGAGATGGGCCTTGCATGGGGGGGAAAACCCCACCTACTATATGCCTATAGGATGGTGGGGAAAGCCCAAGGTGGGGAGTCTTATTTGTTTTAGTTATGCCACCCCCCCACCATGACACTAGTTATAGTAGGCCCCCCCTTTTATATAGTGGGACATGTTATATATCTAATCTAGCCTTCCCTCCCTATCGAACCTTCAATTTCAATAAGGTACTAGTGAAGATCTTCCCAGTCTTTTTGAAAGGAGTCCCACCACCCATTCCTCCCTCCCTACCCACCACTATTTTCTATGTATGGGGGCTTGCCCTTGAGTGGTGAGGGCCTCGACATGCCGCTATTACATGATCATCCTACACACGACATTTCTTTCTTGATATGTTTGCTATCTCGAACTCCTTCGGGTTCTCCAACTATAGAAATTTGGGGGGCACTTGCTTCGCATTAGGTTCATAACTCTATTGCAAGTAGATTTTGAAGTGGCAAAAGCTACTTGCACTATTATCTATATGTCTGGTTCTTTGTGATTATCCACAAAGTTGATTAAACCAAACCTAAATACCAATACCTTTGGGTGGGAGAGAATAGTTGTAGTGGGTGGCGGACGCATCTGGTCGGATCACTTCATGCATATCGTATGTACACCTAATATGAGGTCTTGTATGTGTGCTTCGTGTCTAGATAGGCTAGATCTTCACTTGTAAGGGGTTCAAGCTTTCTAATCTCTATGTTGTTAGGGGACTTGGAAAGGGTCTTACCACCATTGACTATGTGTAAGTCTCTTGAGTACTTTGGGATGATCTTTTGTGTCGAGGATTTATGCTTGTGGGCAGGGGTGAATATAGTAGACCAATGGATCTAGTAGTTGATAATTGTTCAAACTTGATAGAAGTTGTTGTGGCACCTATAGTGGGATAAGGGCCTTATTGTGATGCCCACGAATCGATCGATGATTTCTTCGTCGCCAACGTTTGTCAAGAAAGCCACATGGATCGGCTAGGCTCTTCTTCGACTAATGATACCTCGATCTCAAAGCCTTTGGAGTATCTTTCTCATAGGTGACTTGATCAGTGTTTGTTGGATTCTTGATGGGATTATTTTCCCATTGTTAGTTTGTTGCCATTCACTCCACTTCGTGAATGTGATCAACTAATAGGGCCCCTACTATCTATAGGCTAGCAAGAGAGTAATTGACCAATAGGGAATTTATGCTCTTGATTGATAGATCAAGGCACCCCTATTGAAAGAAAGGTGTGCCCTCTAGGGCTGATACTATCTATAAGCCATCGAGAAAGCACTCGTCTAATAAAACTATCCAAACTATAACTATAGTAGGGGGTGGGGGGGCGTTCTCGATCACCTCTAGGGTTGGGCCTCCTTTTATATAGTAGGGACCTTTCTATAGCTATAATTCCCCCCCACTCGGGGGGAAACTATCCAAACTATCCATATCCAACCTATCTATAGTGGGGGGTGACACCCCTTCTATAGATAGGGTGATAGGTCGAGGAGGGAGAGGGACGACCGGGCCTAACGTTGATCGATGCCCAACTCGCCATTGGTCAAGCAATCGAGTAAGCTGCTCATTGCAATGACAAAGTTGGTGGATTGGGATACTCCTTCCTAGGTCCTCCAACTTGGAATGGATGGCAGAGCATATGTGGGAAGCCATGAGATGGATATGGTGCTTCACCCTCCAATGCTTCTCTAGCTCTCACCAAGAATTAGAATTGGGCCTTTGGGCAATCGAGTGTCAACTATATAGAGTCACCCCTTCCTAAATGACTGTACTGGGGAATTCTACAGTACTCTGTGTGGCTATGGTTGTGAATCCTATAGATCCATTCAAGTCAAACTATAGGAAGTGGGTGATACGTTTGTGGTTCCTCTTAGGAGCTATACAGTACCCATGATTCCCAGTGAGAAGTCGTTAGCATATCACACATAACAAATCCTAATTCCTTCAATCCCCCCACTATTAATTCCCTCCCCCACCCATGGGAAACTATCGAAACTATCCATAGCCACCCTACCTCCATATTATAGGGGGGCCATCTATAGTCTAAGTAGGTGGGGGATATTGTGGGGGCTCTCAACTGCCCCCGCCCCCAATGCAATATAGGGGTAGTAGGCCTTCACCTTCGCCTCTAAAATAGGGGTAGGGGGAGTGGGTTGGGTTTGGTTGGGTCGAGGAGATCGAGGGAAACTATCTGAACTATCTAGATCTAACATGCCTCTCCTCCTCCCACCCAAGGACAATAGGGTAGGGGGGTTGGTGGGGGGTGGCACCCCCAGGGTGATAGGGAGAGGGGTGACCGATAGCGAACCACTCGATTGATTTATCAATCGAGGGCCCCCTATGGGGCACTCGATTGATGAATTAATCTCCCAACTATATTTCCCACCAAGGGTGAATGGGATGGTACCAACCCCACCGTCCCATTCGCCCTTAATACCACCCAATTTTCCTCAGGTGGGAACTATAGGTGGATTATAGTGGGTGAATGGAGCATAATTAAAAAATAGTGAGCTACTCTTCTGTTACATAAATTGAGGGCCTTTAGGGCTACTATCCACCCTATCCATAGTAGGGGGCATCCCACACCTCTCTATAATGGCTATAGATAGGTTGATAGATCAAGGGACCCCTATTAAAAGAAAGGTGCCCCCTCTTCTAATACTAGGGCGCCTACTATCTATAGGCTAGTGGGAGAGAACTTGACCAACAGGTCAAGGGAAACTATCCAAAATATCCATCCCCAACTATAGAAAGGGCTATAGAAGGGGGGGTGGGGGGTGGTACCCCTTCTATAGATAGGGCGGTAGGACAAGGAGGTCAAGTAAGCATAGAAAATTTCTCTCCTTGTCGGTCGAGGTCCTTCAGACCCTCATCCTCCCAAGCCCCAAGATCAGGAGAGGGGGGAGAGGGTTGGACGAGCAGTTCGCTATTGCTCACTCCCTCAATTTTTGTAAGCAAAAAAAAAGTGCCTCACATCATCGGTTGAGTTCCTAGTCGAGGGCCTTACATTGATTGAGTGCATATCGATCATCGGGATGGTCACTAGGAACCAATTTGCTGATCTGAACAATCGAAATTTCATGCTTCTATTGGATCCTCTCTATCTCCAAATCTATCTTGTGGAGGTAGATGTTTCCCAATAGGTCCAAGAGTAGGATGGAGGAAGGGTGGCAACCTATCCCTCTCTCCCTATCATTTGACAGTCTGCAATCTCCTCTCCCTACCAGTTGAGATCCCCACCCCACTATAGAAAGGGTGGATAGGGGCCCTCCCTCTTGTCCTCCTCAACCGCAATATAAGGGTACGGGGCCTCCACCTCTAAAGATAGGGGTAGGGTTAGGGGTGGGGTGTCGAGTGCTCTCCTGGCCTATAGATAGTAGGGGCCTTGCCCCCACTACAAATAGGTTGGATAGGGGTCCTCTTTTATGGATGGGGTGGAAGAACAGACAATTCTTTCCTAGCCCCCCCATCGACCTCTTCCTTCAAGATTGGGATGAGTCGATGTCGGTCAATGGTATACACCTGCCAATGTCAAATTTCAAGAACCAATTTGAATATCCCCACTCTTTTCTAATTCGTATTAGGGTTGAGTTGCAACCTCAACCCGAGCGGAAGTGCAATGTTTCTAGAAACTTAGGATCGTAAATGGATTCGAGTACTACTCTCATCACCCTTTTCATTATCTTCTCTATCGCTACTATTATTATGAGCTTTTAGGACTTACTATTTGGAGTCATCATGAAAGTGAGTGGTTTGGAAAGGGGAGAGAGCAAGGCTCTTTTTTTGCTCCAACCCAGCTATCCATCCTACTATAGATAGTTTGGGCCATAGCCAACCTCCCTGCTCTAGTATCGGGAATGGAACTAGACTATTCCCTCCCGGGTGGGGCGACGGCTGCCAGGGCCCTATGGGGAGAAGATGAAATGTCATAGTGGGAATGGGGACTAATAAATGAAGAAAGGGGTGTGTGATATGATCTCAACCACTCCCCACTATTAGAAATGATCTCAACATAACAATATTGAGCAGCCTGCCTAAGAACCCCCCACCTACAATGACCCAACCACCTAAGGCCATACCTCACTGCCCTAGGTGGGTATGGTTAGTGGGGTTGGGGTCTCATCCACCTACTAAAGGCTAACCCCACTGACCAAAGCTCTACCATCACTTGTAAAGGAATTTAGGGTGGTACAAAGTGCAGGGCAATGGGCAAAGCCTGGATGGTGGGGTTGGGGAGGACCCCACTGACCATACCCACCTTAGGTGGGGTTGGGTTCTGGGTAGGGGGATCAGGCTATCCTCCCACCCACCTTGACTACCATATGAGGGAAAGGAAATATGATCACCATGAATAGTTGATCCTTCTATCACCAATCGAGAGATATGTCCCAATTGAGCCAAAAAACTTTCCACTAGGTGGGAGGGAATAGTTGTTGCATCAGATGAGCTACTTTAACCCCCCGCCTAGGGGGATGAAAGGTTGAGGCTGGGTTAATCAGGTAAGGTGGCGGAACAAAATACATGTTGATCACCTAAATCAGTTGCTACCAGATCGATTCACTGGCATCCATTCACAACTGAATCAGGCTAAAGAGGCTAGGTTCCTAGGAATGCAACTCCTAGAGTATGCTTATTACTTCCCATGGAGCTGAGGATACAGAGACGGAGGGCTATCCCATCAAAGCTAAGAACCCAAGATCTAATCTGATAACCTAATCCCCTATCTACCCAAAACAAAAGCATCTTGATGGGAATCAATAAGATTAAGTATGAGTGCTTAGAGCCTCAAGGCCAATACCTTAGAGAAGATATTGTACATGGTTTTGCATAAGCTAATTGGTATAAAGTCCTTTTTCTTGCACCAATCTTTTTAGGAATGAGGTTCAAGAAGGTGGTATTAATTTCCTTAAGAATGAGACTAGTATGGAAAAACAAATTACAATGTAGTGACCATATCAATATGGATGATAGCCCAAAAGTGTTGAAAAAGGGTTGAAAACCATTGGCCCTAGGGATTTATCTCCTTCCATGATGAAGATTGAAAAATTGACTTCCTCAGAGGGGGAAGCAAGCAACATTTCATTACCTTTTAGGCTAATGGCATTAGGAAATAAGGCTAGAAGAGCCACGTCCTTCCAAGGAGAAATTTATTACCTAGTGATGCCTTGAAATGCTCTCAAGAAATTTAATCATCAACTCATAACACACAAATCCAAAGTACTATTTTCTATTGGCACTTTGAAGTGCTCTCAAAAAAATGACTATGGAGATTAAGGGAAGTGGACTTAAAAATTATTAAATTAAAGTTACAATTTTTCCTTCAAATTGAAGGGAAGTAAAGTTATGTGACAAATTATTAAAGTATAATTTGTCTTTTGAGGTTGACTCCTTATTTTTGCATAAATAACTAATTTCCCAACAAAATATTGTAAAGTTACTTTGAATCATGGGGATTCAAAATTCAAGATCTTATAGGCTAGCATTTCTATTAATGATAAGAAATAATGGTCCATTCATTACAAATATTTGATTCCCATTATTACATGTCAATGCCTTACAAAAATAATGAAAATTTGTTACTTTGTACTCAATATAAATCAAATGTGAAAGTTAAGTGTTGTTACATATTATATGCATTGTGAAGATAATGTGTTACACATTATAATCCTTGGAGCATATCAAAGTCTACAATTGGTATTTTTGGTATTTATTCCAATTTGATATAAAATTAGCACTGAAATGAATCAACATTATTAAAGTACAATTTTTTTGTAATAGATTTCTTAATATTCTATACAATAGGCTCAATACTAATAGTTTTTAAAAAATTAAAATAAATCAAAAACCAACCAACTCTATGTTAAATACTAATACCTTGAATTTAATGACAAAAAATAGAACAAATAATATTTTATTTTGAATTCCATTCTATATAGTTTTGATATTTATATTTGTATAATTTAAATTTTGTTAATATTTGAAACAAGTTAATGTTGAATTTATTTGGATAGTTTTTTATATTTTTACAAATATTTGAACTTTGTTTAGAATGAAGTCTAAAACCTCCTATCTAATTAATAAGATATTGGCCTAATTATAAGTCCAAATTGAATGTCATGTAATGACTTGTACCTATACGTGTTGCTACATTCCAATTCATTTAAATTTTTTTAAAGGGACTAATGCTACCATAATTTTTCAATTTATTCCACTTACTAAATCCTTCAACAATATCTAGTTGGATCATTGTTGCAACTTTCAGCACTATCTAACTACATTCTACCTACATTTCTAGTGAATCTACTACTTAAGATGATTTCTAGTGAATCTACTACTTAGGATGCATTCCAATGCTAAGGTTGAACCTCAATCTCTATCATGAGAATCAAACCACCCAACCACTTGACTACATTCTCATTGATAATTAATTTAAGTTACTTTTATTTGAAACTAAATTCACTTTTATTAAAACATTTAAAGAAAAATTAAATAAATAGAAGATAAATAAATAGGAAAAGATAAATTTAATCTATTTCTTATGGATTAGAGCTAGTTTATTTAGAATATAATATAAGATTATCTGGAATCAAAACCAAAACATAGTTTAGATTGAAATTCTCACTTATAGTTTCTTGTTAAGTGAAATTAATAATTTTAGGATGTTAGATTAAGTGACTCAAGAATAGTAGATCAAAAAAGTTTTTTTAAAATTTAATAATATTTTTTGTTTGAGTCAAACATTATCAATTTCAATTGAATAGTTGTGATTGTATGTTGATGTTAACTCTAATTTTGTGTGTTTCACCTACATGAAAATGTTAATGATATTTCAACTTATTTGAAATAAATAAAAAATACAATGTCAAAGGAAATGTTGGCCTGAATGGAGGAGTGGGTTCTAAATTTGATTCATTTAAATTGTTAAAATTCTAAATATGAATAGTATATTTTGAAAAAAAAAATTATATTGACTTTTATAATGTGAAATAAAGTCTTAATCATACTAATTTATAAGTTTGGTTTATATCTATGTAAGTGATACATGAGTATTGGGTTGAATTGCATTTCCTGGGTATGTGAATTTAAATGGTTTATTAACAAATGAATATTGTAACTATATTTCTTTATTTCAACTATCTATATATATTTTTCAATGAGATTGTTATACATATTGAGTGTGCAAGTCAAATACAAATTTAACTACAAGAAATGAGAAGATCATCAAGAACCTTCTATCTCATCCCATTTTACATTGTGGTGTGACAAGATCGTGCTTATGTGTTTCCTAGTTATAGCATAGTGTTTTGATTCAATGTAACCAAGACCCTATTTTTATTCATGTAAAATGTTAGTAAGGTCCCATTTACTTGTATGTATTTAATTTAACTTTTTAGAATGAGGAGCATGTTTTGGTGATTTATGTCTTAATTTTATTCTTTAAATGTGAACTTTGAATTTATACTTGAAGAGATTTTCAAAAGGTGTAAAGGGTACATTTTACATAATTTCATGTGAATTTGACCCACTTGGTTCGGCAATTTTGGGATGGGGTATCTTTTGGGTTGATTTTAAGAGTGGAACATAGGTATAAGTACTCATTTATGACCTTTGAGAACATCGTGCATTTAAAAATTATGGTAATTTTATTTTGAGGACTTCTTTTCATCCTTCCTTTTACAAGTTAATATGACTTGTAGGGTAGTTTCCACTTCATCATATCTTGACATGGTGAGCTCATATGGGTTCACATGGGAAAGCATGGTGCATTTAATGAAATAGTAAGAGTGGTTTACTTGAGGTGTGATACTAGCATGTGTTCTCATCCTATTGGATGTGAGAAGTGGCATGGCACTCCGTTATAAGACTTTCCTTGGCTTGGTAGGAAGTTAATTACTGAATGTTTTATTTTCAAAAAAATAGAGATTTTGGAGAGAATGAGAGTTTTTGAGAGCATGTTGGGTGAATGCTTGTGTTTGTTTACAGAATATTGGGATGAGAAGGATAAGAGTAGATTTTCCTTCAAGATTCAAGCTAGGATTGGTTTCCATAATCTCCTTATCTTAATTTAAGAATGAATTAAAAAATATGAAATGAAACATAATCCATACTCATGTTCTTATTTTTGAGTTGAATGAATATATTATGGTGTTTGAGATTGCTTGTAAATTTGAGAAATGTTAGTGTTGGGGTTTTATGTGATTTTTGGTTTTATTGAAGAGAACAAAAAGATTGTGAACCTCTCCTTGCCTTCCTTTTTGCTTTTATGTGTTGATTATGTGGTTAAAAAAGTGTCATGAACCTCCTCAATATGGGAAGTAGCATGCTTGTGTCAAAAGGTTTGAAAAGAATGTAAGAATCCTTTAATAATTTCATACATGTTTATATTGTTGCAAGAGTTTCGCCCTTGGTCTCCTTGTGTTGTACAACACAACGCTTGGGTTCATGACATGGCTTGACTACCTCTTGTGTACCTTGGATCTTGTATCAATTTGGTGGTTGTATCAGGCATTAACAAGTTGATCTTTTGGTGTAGTATTAGCTACCTGTGCAACAATTGGTATCATAGCCGAGGTCACATGTTTGAACCCCTCACTTGGGGTGGGGGATCGTTGCAAGAATTTTTCCCTTGGCCTCATTGTGTTGTGCAGCACGATGCTTGGGTTTGTGACATGTCTTAATCACCTCC
This sequence comes from Sequoia sempervirens, assembly GCA_007258455.2. Classification (NCBI taxonomy): domain Eukaryota; kingdom Viridiplantae; phylum Streptophyta; class Pinopsida; order Cupressales; family Cupressaceae; genus Sequoia; species Sequoia sempervirens. The sequence continues at coordinate 29,778 of VDFB02162711.1, forward strand.
TCTGGATCCTAGATCTTGTATAAAACTAACAGTTGTATTGGGCATTAACAGGTCAATCTTTTGGTGCAATGATAGCCGCTTGTGCAACATATATTACATGAGAATGAGTGTTTTTCATTGTGTGAAATTTTTTCTTGATGTTTCCTCTTAATTTGGAGTTTGGATAGAGCCTTTAAATAACTTGATAATACCATATGATAGGAATTTAAGCACATCTCATTGACCATATGCAATTGTGGATCTTGGAGCTCACTATTGTTGCATTGAAGATTTTTGTTAAGAAGAACCTTAAGGAATTACATTTTTACTTGAATGTTCTATAGATTCAAATTGAAGAGAAAATAATCTTATACATGTTTCCTTATTTTTTCCATGTGAAAATGGAATGGTAAACTATAATTCTCTCATTGCTCTTTGAGAATGTAGTGCATTTTGAAAGATACATTACTTATTTTTAAGAGAGAAGGGGAATTTTCTACATTTTTTATTTTTTTATGTAATGGTTTTGAGGGGACCATAAACCCTATACAAAGATTGAACAACTCAAAGCATACACAACAGTCCCAGAAGGGATAAAACATAGTTGCAACTAAGCTACCAAACAAGAAAAAATGCAACCATGACCCAATTGTCTAGCACAAAACAAAACCCAATGATCCAACCTAAACAATCCCAGACCCTACCATATTCAATCTCACACCCTTCATTTTGGTGTGTGATTGGGAGATAACTTTGGGAAGACCTTTCTTTCACCTTTTTTTAATTGTTCAAAAAATATTATTAGCTAAATCCTCAAACCTAGGAGATATGGGATTCCCCCTCAGAGAACCCATTCATGGTCACAAAAAAAATAGTGGAAAGCATTAAACAATCATGTCAAGAGTAGGTGGATGCCACATCAAATCCAAAGAAAAAATTGGAGCAAAGGAAACGTTACATTGAGCAACCAAATTAGATGGTGGGTGGCACTCATAAATACTAGCTAAAGGAGTTGAAGGAGTGAGATTCTCTAGAGTCATGTTGACCATATAAGAAACCCCTTAGGATGTGTTGATAAATATTTTGGCACCCTAATACTCTCTAACACTTCCTGGGTTTTTCACTTAAAAGGAGAGAGATGGGCCAAAATGGGCAATGTCCCCACTCAAAACTAATGCATATATGATGAAATATGCCTAAATGAAATGTATAAATGCAGAAAACTAATAAAATATGTTGATTATTAATGCAAAACCTAAGAAATGCCAGTTTTTTGAAAACACATTGTGATATACAAAATGACCTAAGAATGCAAGTAAACAATAATAGAAATGAATGAAATTGGAGAGGTGCACTTGGAAACTAGAATGTGATGTAGAGAGGCTCTGGAATACCATAGAATTTGTTGTTGAAGCAAATTGGGACACTTACGCCAAGCTAGGCAACTTAGTCCTATTTTGGGGAGATTTTGTTAGAACAAGTTTCAGCCAAATGGGTATCTAGAAATGCAGAAATCACTTTTTAGACCTTACAGTGAGACTAATTCGCCAATGATGGTGACTTAGTCCACCTTCAACTTTCAATAATTTTGGGACAAGAATTTGTAGCTCTCGGTATGCACTTCTCTTTTTGACAGGTGTCCAGATCTGAAACTATAGAAATCGGGTTGTAAGAGGCCTCCAAGCTTCACCTAGGGCTTTTTTGGCTTAAATGACTTTGATGGAATGATGACACCATTTAGCACCTTTCTCTTTGACAAATCTGCATACAAGACCTACAAAACACACATGCAAAGAGGGGAAAATGGGTTAAGGGTTAGTGAATAGGGGTTTTCCTTGGTCAAACCCCAATTTAGCAATCAAACCCTTAAAAATGAAATGAAATTGAAAGAGAATGATGAATGAACAACATGAAATTCTACGACTCATCAAACCCTTGATGTAGAAATTTGAAGATATGCAAATGGATGCTCCAATGAAGACTTGATAATACCTAGAATGCTTGAGAATGATTAATGAATGTATGCTAATGTATGAATTAATGTATTAGATGAATTGGGGAATTAGAAGATGTAAAATGAGGAGAAAACCCTTTATTTATACTTGATTTTACAAAATTTCCCAAAAATAACACATCACAGGCCGACCTCAAGGTTAAGAGAATAATATCCCGCTAGAAATTTAAAATAATTTTGATTTTTGTGCCCATGGGACTAAGTAGTGGTAACTTGGTCCCACCAGGAAATATTCTTCTAAACACACTTATGTAGGGTTGGGAAGTGCATTAAGAGGGTCATTTAAGCATAAAAAAGGGTCAAATTATTGATGACAAGCCTAGAAAAGCATGAAAGTTTGTTACAACTCTTTACAACACTTTAAAATAAGACTTGGTAAGTGATAAAAAGAATTATTTAGTGAATTATAATGAAAGGTCCTAGAAAAGTGTGAAAGTGGGTTACAACACTTCACAAAACTTTTACAAGACATCATAGAATTATTATTGATTCTCAATGATTCAAGACCTAATGTGAATGTGTTGGCCACATTACAACATTAAATCAAGGAAAAATCAGGCCAAAATCACTAGGAGGGCCTAAATATGAGAAAAAGTAGAAGGGTTACTTTTTTCATGTCCATAGTTAGCCCCCACTTTAGTGAGAGGATGAACCTGCTTCAAACTCACACTAAAGTAGATCCACACGTAATCAAGAGGGGTTTCAATGAACTAATGCTAGGGTGGGTGCATGAACTAGATGGGTAGCTAATTTGTGAATAGCTTTTTTAAAAAGTTTTGAAAACTCATAACACGAGCACGTTATAATGTGCTCGTGTTATGGCTTGGCCACAACAAGCCAATAATGTGAGCACATTATAATGCACTCGTGTTATGACCTATTTAAACCAATAAAAAAAGGAAAACAAATTAATTTTTACTTGTGACTATGTTTTGTTTGTTGGTTGTGGCCAAAACCCTAGTATTCCATGCTTGTGTTTTAGGAGGAGCTATTTTGAAAAAATCTTCATCAACTGTTGCTATTTCATTACGAGGATGCCACCACGTCAATGAGGAGGTGTGAGAGGTAAGGATTTTATTTTATTTTTTTTGAATTTGTTAGTTTTAGTTTGTATTTGATATTTAGTTTTTTGAATTTGTAGGAGATGCAAATCAACCTGCAAACCCTCAAAATCCTCAACAAGTAGAGCAACAAAATCAACCACAACAACAACCTCCTCCACCGATCCCTCAACACCCTCCTAGCACTCAACAAAATTTAATGAGTGAAATTGAGAACAAAAAACAACTTGAGGATTTAATTAGGTTGAGCGATCCAAATGGTTCAACCACAGAAAGAATGACCCTAACAACTTCATTGAAAGATATGTTAAAACAAATGTAGATTCAATTAGGAAACAAATAATTGGATGGCGATATAGGAGGCAAGCATCTAGGGCTTATTAT
>VDFB02162712.1:0-12173 GCA_007258455.2 Sequoia sempervirens
TTACCATTTTGAGCAGTTCATATCATTATATCTTGTATCAAACAATCATTGTAACGCTGATATGGTAGTACCATTCAGCTTTCTACATTCAATCTTTTTGGATACTTACCCCACTGCATAAGTGGTTGCTCCCACTGGAAAGTGGTTGAGCCTCTGATTATTGTACTTCACTCCCACTGAATAAGTGGTCAAGTTTTCCTTCTTCATTTCTTGTAGCCTGCTGAAACACTTTGCCGCCAAGTGCTTTATTTTCCCTATTGGTTGGCTTGTCATCGATAGCTTTACTTGTTTACTTTCCAGCATTGTTATTACTACTCACCCCATTGAAGAAATGGTAGTATAGAATATTTTAATTGTAAGCCAACCACCGTATGCTCTCACTTTGCCCACACTGGGATCTGGGTGATCAGAAAGTGGGAGGTATCATTTTAGTTAGCATTGTCACATTCAGATCCCCTTACAACGTATGCTCTCACCTTGCCCTCTCTAGGATATAGGTGATCAGAAAGTGAAGGGTTGCTTCCAATTGTCTATCATTGATTTTTTGGCTGACGATAACGGGTGCAAGTTGTGAAGTTTTTTTGGGAAAAAATAAGGGTGGTATTTTACATCTTTCACCACCGAAACTAGATACCTGTAGGAATCCCACCTAAGGTTTCAGACTCCAAAGAGCTCCACCTGAAACCCAAACAAAATAATAATCCAGCATAATGAAGAAATGAGCTCTTGCATCCTTTTTATAACTCCTTTTTAATTTTCCCGCCAAAACACCTTTAAATAAAGTGACATTAATATTACTTTAGAATATCTCCCCAACGTCACTTTATAATAATACTTTAAATTAATTATTTAATATTTACCCTTTTTAATAAACTTTTTGCCAAGAAATATCAAATAATTAGATTAATTAATTAATTTAGTTTCCGTGACAACAAACAGGGACATTACAACACTAAAGAAAATGCAAAAATATTGCCCAACATTAATACCATGGTCAGAAATATGGATGCCAAGGTCGTTGATAGAGAAATGGGTGGAGGCTGCCACAGCCAAATCATATTTGAGCACAGCATTTAAAGAGATCGCAGAAATAGTGAAATTGCCATACAAGTAATGATCACAGCATTTAAATTGCCACCATACCAAGAAAATATCCATATCCATTGCTTCCTTTAATTGTTGTTGGTGGCATAAATACATTGAGTAGGGTTTATTAGTATTCTGATTTTTAGCTACTTTAAATCAGATATCAACATGATAAATATTCTTGGAATTTTTATCTGTTGTACATGAAAAATCAATGGTAGATCAGCTAACATACTTGGGATTCTGGTATATAAAATTCAGATCAGCTGTTACATATCATTAATTTGCATTTGGAGGTCTCATTCAAAGTATATAACATCTTGTGAAAGTTTACATTTTCTGTTCAGAGTCGCGCAATTGTTTGATAGGCGTTTACAAATATCCTAAATTGCTGATCAGCATTAATTTCAGACATCTATTGCTGTTCTAGGATTTCCTACTTGCTGTTCATGAATAATCAAACATAGATCAGCAAGCTTACTTCTTGTAATTCATCATCTACATGCTAGATATGCTGTCTGTGATGTACTTGGGAGTTTTTATCAGCATAAGGGGGTTTGATTTATGATTTTCCAGCCACTTGAAGTTGTGATCAGCATTTAGTTTAATTTCAATTTGTTGTAGTTTCATTCTTGTTTCTAAAATCAGAAAAATACAAAAAAAAATTGCATGTTTCAATTTGTTGTTGTAGTTTCATTTATGTTTATCCCAATTGGGAGCATTACACAAGACAATTCAGGTGGCATGCCTAATTTGATCAGTACGCTACTGGTGAGCCAACTCAATTGTTTGAAGAATCCAACTCTCAAATTTCTGGCAATGATTGCAGATAATAGCATCCTTAGTAGCAAAGAAAAATTCAGTAAGTTGAGTTGTTCATGGAGAACATGAACAATATTTATGAATCCCACATTGGACAATTCCTATCAAAGGAATTGATGTAATGTTGAGAAGACAATGGCTGACAACACTAGGAACTGTTGCCTTAAACTTCTAGTATCTTTATTTTCTTTGTAGCATGTGACCTATTAGCCATGATCTTTATCATCAAGCCAAGTGTTGAAACTTGTAATCAACCAAAACTTAGCAAGCTGTTTTTTGACTTTGACTATGATTTGGTGGAAAGACTTGGCCAAAACTCAGCAATTTAAAAGTAAATAAGAAATTTAAATTTAAATTTAAAATTTATTTTCTGTTTATTCTTGACAAACCCAACCTTGTCTGGTAGTCAGGACTCTGAGCCGTATAAGCCTTTCCTACCTCTGTTAAAAAAATGATTGTCATTGATGTCAAAGGGCCGACTTGGAGTTTCCATTTTACAAAATTAAAATTAAATAAATTGGACGACCCCCTCTTGGAGATGCCTTATTTAGAGGTGTTTTTGAAAAATTAAAAACAAACTAATTTCGTATTCAAGAAGGGGTCGACCCCCCCTAGAGAGGTGTGCCCACTTTGGGCAAGGAATATTAATAAATAACAATAAATTATTCATGTTTGGCCGACCTGTTTGAGGAGGTGCAACCCTTGGGTGAAGAGACATTTTGAAAGAGTATAAATAAAGGAGTTTGGAGGACATTTTAACTATCAATTCAATTGCAATATTATTCTGATTTAGAGCAGATTTACTGGTCTATAAAGAGCAGAAAGAAAGAGTTATTGCAGAAATTATTTATCAAATATTTGAGCAGATTTATGAGACTCATTGGAGTGAACTCATAAGAGAACATAAATGAAGATCATAGTGCAGATTCATGTGAAGATATTGCACATTTGTGAGCATATTTTGAAGATCATATTGCAGATCTGAGTAGAGGTTTGAGAGCAGAGATTCAAGGCAGATTTTTGCTGAAGTCCTTGAAGGGATCTAAGGCAGATCCAACAACATTATAATCATTTTGTATTTTGAAGGTTGGTGCCTTCTAGTTTGCAAGATCTAGAGGTTGGAGCCTCTCACTCAAAGAGATCAGTGTCTCTTGCTGAGTTGGTGCTCAGTGGAAGGGATTGGTGTCTCCTATGGGTTCATGCCTACCAAGTTGTAAGAAGTTTCCTATAGAAGCAATATTTTTCCGTGGTTTTCTCCCGCAAGGGTTTTCACGTATAATCGTGTGTGCATCTTGTGCTCTCTATTATTAGACCTTGCATGTGTGGATACTTTGGTTATTGCTTTATGATTGCCAAAGTTATAAATTGAAAAAGTTGGTCATATACTCATTCACCCACCCTCTTAGTATAAGTGTGTGTTTTCTTCAACCTCAATCTTAAATATTTCCAATATATAAAGAATTAAATGGGAGAGTCAGGACAACTATGAAATGGTGAGGAATTAACATGGTTGATGGTTCCAAATTCTTTATTGACAAATCCAAGGTTCTGAAAATCTTGTTTATTCAAAAAGTCAGTGACCAAAAACTCAACGAAATAAATAGAAGACTTAATGAAGTCTATTATGTCCTATCTATGTGTAACTTAAATCACCTAGTGAGTGTTATAATTTGTTAAAACAACTCAACAAAAGATAGAAGCAAACCAATTTTAGAAACTCCTCCCAGGAGTATACTGTGATTTCCAGGCTGTGAGCTTCTTCCTTTTGTTCACTGGTAAATCTTGTAAAGGAAACCAGAGCTGTAGTCACCAAATAAAGGACAAGAAAATATAGTCATGAGCAACTTAAGCTAAAATTTTTATACCTTGTATCGTATTCAAACTATATTTTCACAATTTTGAGCCAATAATGAAGTGTACTTCACAAATCTTTTGAATTGGAAATAAAGACTCACTCTTTACTTTTCCAGAACCCTTACGCATAGACTTTAGCAACTACAAAAAACGACAATCATATTACCTTCAAATTCAAAATCAAAGAAAACTTCATGCAACAAAAAATTTGAATCAGAAAACACGATTTTAGATGTCTTTCTAGGATGAAAGTTTTTTTAAGTGTTCTTACTTCAGGGATCTTCATATCGTGAACAAATACAATGCTAATTTCAGCGTGGCTTAAGATGTACCCAACAGCATTTTCTCCTTTTCTCAGTACACCCAAGAAATTAATTATGAATAGTTAGAAGAAAGACATACACACAATTACGGGAAATCAAAATGAATTCTTTACAAAAAAGATAAAAATAAAACAATCACAAAACTTTCACCATTTTCTATTCACAAGCAACAATACTTGAAGCTATAAATTTACCAAGTGTATCATAGAGAGGAACACAGATAATATTGTGGCCACTGCATGCCTGCAAGAGGAAATTGATAGTTACTAATTTTCAAGATTAATTCCAAATTTAACTTCATGATATCTTTCACATTCACAAAAAGCTATTATTGTTTTGTATGATTTGAAAAAAAAAAATTACAACTCAACTATATATCACTACATAATGGTATCCTAATCTTCAATTCATTTATAGCAGTAGCCTTAATCACTCCTGGCACGGTTTGGTGGAGTCACAGAATTTGCATGTGCATTGATTACTGAGGTGTATCTCATTGCAAGTCTCAGTCCCAAACCAATAAACAAAAATCAGAGATATCTTGATCTCTGTAAAATGATGAAATAATTTGTATTGCTGACTATTCAACCCAAAGAAGACTAAGGATTCACAAAATTACTGGCACAAAAAACTTATGGAAAGCAGCCAAAAATGAAAAGTACTCCATAGGAGTCATCGGAAAGAAAAACGCTAAAATGTGCAGAAACAAGCCACATAAAATTTACCTGCCTATTTCCTAATTAAAGGTTAGCATACTCTTGGCCCTTGAATACTCTTTGATAAAGTGAATTGAACAAATGGAGAACAAACTACAAAAATTTAAATGAAACAAAAAATCTTCAATTGTTACAAACCTCCATTGGCATTACCCATTTAGGGCAATTTATTCCATAAATTCCACATCGTGCTGCCTGCAGTACCAAATGAATCTCAATCAAAACTGTATGTAATTAGATACTCAAAAGCATATTCTAGCAGGCAAAAGAAAATGAAGCCACTGAAACTCATCTAATCAATGAAAAAAATGTCCAGGTAACCACATGCAGTATTCATTCTTTTTTGTGAAAAAGAAAACAATTCTCTGGGCTACATGGAAGTGTTTCTTGAACCTACCGGCTCCACACCACATGCACGCATAGCAGCTCCTACCTTCAACACTTGATCATATACCTCCCCATATGTTTGCCATACATATTTACCTGCCTGCATCAATACCACCACTAACTTTAACGACTTCTTGTTAAGAAATAAATAATATACATCTTTCCAGAACACATTTACTACTAAATGATCAAACCCAAAAGGAAATTCACTAGTCATATGATCAAAGATGACCATAGAGACATTCTCAATCAGAAATCTAGTTTAAAATGTTCAATGGACAAGAGTTTTGTCCAACAAAATAAGGATTATAGTCAAGTGATAGAAAAAGTGACAACTAGACTTCATGAACTTCTGGAAATTATCAAATTCATAGGATCATAAAAGAACTGAAACTACAAATTAGAAAAGCAGCAATCTCAAAAATCCACAACACAGTAACACAAGCCATATCATTAGCTCTCATAAATAAACTATAAGCAACATTTAGAACCTTGCTTTGAGGGACCACCAACACCACAAAGAAAAAAAAAGATCAACACAAAATGGAAAACAACCAATATAGGCAAACAGATCCTCACACTAAGAAACACAACTGTTGTTATTCAAGTTGTTCAAAATATCATTTTAAAAATATTGGGAAGCAAGGGGAATTTGGTACAATGAACAAGGTGAAACACAAACCTATTTCAAATACATAGTTGCAAAAAAAAGAGCACCAAAATGTCAAGAAGTGTTTGAATAATTCCAACCAACCAATATCTTCCTTCTCAGAGTAATGATAAATAGCTAAAAGCACCAACTCAAGTAGAATCTGGACATGTTCAGAACTTCATAGCTGGAGGCATCCCAAAAATTGGATCAGAATTCTTGATAGTAGCTGGAGACATAGGGGTACAACTATTTCTATATGGGACAGAGATGCCATTTAAACCAGGATGTGTGAGTAAAGGAATGAGGGTGTCTTTATATTATCTAAAGATAACCAACATAAAATGAGGTTAGGGGAATGTGCACACAGTCCTTGCCTCTATACTAGAGATTCCTGGTGACCATGGTCCATGAAAATAACCTACTGCATCCAATACTATTGGAAAGAAGTAGATTTGTGCACCATATGTTGATATGCATGCCCAACAACATAGCAACCACTTTACTTTTGGTAGCAGTCAAATAGGAATTGCAATGTGATCCCCAAACATAAGGTAGCAGGATAAATACTAAAAACTTCATGGAGATGATCAAGTCAAAATTCATGGATATAATGGGATCAAAATTTAAAAAGATAAAGATTATCTAACCATACTCTTAGCATCCCACATCCCACGTAAGAGATTATTCCTCGAACATAACCCTTGCCATGTGTTACTAGTCAAGGAATATGTATAGATGAAGAGCTTATACCACAAGCATAAGGCAGCTTTCATCCTCTAGAGGATGATTTACAATTTTTCTACTGAAGTAATTACAAGATATCTGCATGTGCAAGCTCTTTAAATTTTATACGGACCAACCATTTACCCAAGTAGCATTATCAACCAACATTAATTCATGGTGGATCTGATTGAAATTGAAAGTTACAACGATCTTGCCTACTAAATTTGGAGGGGATGTTATGTAAAAAAGCCATTATATGGACAGCAACTGTCAAAATATTGAATACAGACAAAATATTTACCACATATACACAGGAAAATAATTGACAAGAAACATAAACATGAATGTACAACAGAAAAACTCAAAGAGTAACTCATCAGCTTTGAAAACCTAGTCCAGCAAGTAACTTGCTATTTTTTCATGGGCAATTCTTTGGCAAGTAACTCTCTCAAAAAAGTCACTGAACTCAGGGAGTCCAAGTTAAAACTTGCCTGACACAGAAACATTCAGCCCGATAGACCCCATAAATGCAAAACACTTGATTTTCTGTACCTTCTCCTTCGATCCTTCAACCTAGCAACATGTTGAGTAAATTGTGTTTGCTTGCAGATGATATTGTTCAGCTCTGGGTGACTGTGGATTGAGTTAGTGAATTTATCAATTGCATTTCAGTATGTAGTAGTTTTTTCTGTTTTGTTTGTTTTTCTTTCATTTTAGCTACTAGAGTTTATGTCTGAATTTTTCTGTTTTCCTTTTTTTGCTAGTGTTCCATCACATTCTTTAGAAAAATAGCATTTGCAAGTAATATAACTGATGGCAAGGCTAGGGACCCAGCTTAGAAGCACAGCGCACTCAGTACAAAGACAGGAATGGTAGTGTGCAACTATTTTGGGTTGCATATGAGATGAGGCACCAAATCACCTCAAATCTCACCTGGCATGATCACTAGCTGAGATGTGCAAATATGTAAAGCAGCAGAACCTAAGGCTGAGTGAGAGGATACGGCTCTCCTTCACTCTTAAGAGGAGAAGAAAACAGAAAAAAGAGGATAGCTGAGGCAATTGCAACTGTCATGAGTTCTCCTATAGGATTGGAAGCAGATTTATTAGGCTCTTGCATTGCCCCATGAATACAAGGCTCTTATAATGCAGGTACTAGTAGTTCTAGTCATCCCTCATAATCACAAGCACAAGTTTCTTCATTCCTCAAAAACACTTTTGGTGCACAACCTAATTAAGATGGTACTGCATGGAACAACAAAGCATAATGAGACCAATTGGCATATGCCAATTTTTGGTACTAACACATATTGTTTAAAGTTTTGAGAAGTCCATATTGGGAGGCATCAATCAATGCATTGACTCTAGTAGGAATGGGTTTAAGACACCAGGCCTTATGAATTAAGTACGCCCTTGGAGGATGTTGTCAAAAACACAAAGGGGCACTAGTTGAAGAACAAAACTAACTTTAGCAAAAGAATGATTACACTATTTTGTCTGATGTTTAAACCATAGTTACAAGACTCGTAGAAACTTGGCGAGTACTCGCGAGTCGAGGTCCGAGCAGGGGTAAATGAGTCTGGAAGCTAGTTGAGAACAAAACTAACTTTAGCAAAAGAATGATTACACTATTTTGTCTGATGTTTAAACCATAGTTACAAGACTCATAGAAACTTGGCGAGTACTCACGAGTCGAGGTTCGAGCAGGGGTAAATGAGTTTGGAAGACTCGGGGGCCGAGTACTCGCCAGACTCACCAGACTCACAAGGTTTGGGCGAGTCTCAACCCCTAGACTCAGCCATTTTAATTAAATTTTTTAAAAAAATTTACAATCTTTCAATGCTTGTTTGGTTTATGACATGCCCATCTAGGATTTACAAAAAATAAGAAAATGGTGTGCACCATGAAGGAATGTGTGGTTTTGAAGGTCTTCATTTGGGCTACCTCGAGACCTTGTGAGGGGCGTTGCCCCGAGACCCCCGCTGGGGCGTTGCCAATTGACCCCACTGGGGCGCTGCCCCTTGACCTCGCTTGGGGCACTGCCCCTTGACCCCACTAGGAGCACTAACCCCAGACCCCCGCAAGGGGCGATGCCATTGGACCCCACTAGGGGTGCTGGCCCTTGACCCTGCTAGGGGCAGCACCCCCAAACCCTCACAAGGGGCGCTGCCCCACGATCCCGTTGAAGTGTTTCGCCCAAACCCCCATCAAACTATAGGTTTAAGCATGTAATAGGCCAATGATGAATCATGATCATAAAACCTACAAAATACATATCCCCTGTAGCAAATCCCTACATCTTTCACAGTCAAAGCCATAATCAAGGATTATCTAACATGTCCATCCAATTGGGCAATTATGAAGTCTAAGATGACTTCTACGTTGTGTGCATTGGTGATACAAACGCAATTCTTGGTATCCAATGGCTACGATCTCTTGGAGAAATCACTCTAAATCTTCAAACCATGGAGCTAAAGTTTACATCCAAAGGGAAAAAGGTTGTTTCGAGAGGGATGTCAAATGGAGGCCCTCATATAGTTTCATTCAAAAGGATAGAAAGGCTGATTTGGCGTGATATGGTAGAGTGGGCAGCAATGTGTGTGATCATGCCTTCCAATCCTCCAGAAGATAAGAGCCATTATCATCTTGATGTGCAAGCTTTGCTCTCCAAGCGAAGCAAGGTGTTTGGCAGCATTCCTCTTGGGAGACCTCCTCAAAGGGGGATTGAGCATGTGATTGAGCTTTAAGGAGCAAAACAAGTCATCACTACTCCATATCGACATCCAAAAAGGCATAAGGATGAGATAGAGAAGGCCATCAAAGAACTCTTGGAGATGGGTCACATCCGCCCAAGCAAGAGTCATTTTGCTTCTTCAATGGTTTTGGTGAAGAAGGATGGCACTATGTGCATGTGCACAAACTACTAGGCCCTCAACAAGAAAACAATTAAGAACCGGTATCCTATTCCAAGGATTGATGAGATACATTGATATGTTTACTTCTCTAAGATAGATCTCAAATCAAAACAAGAGAAGAGGACATAGAGAAGACTGCCTTCAGATGCCACTTTGGGAATTATGAGTTCTTAGTCATGTCATTTGGGTTGACTAATGCACCTGCGACCTTTCAATCTTGCATGAATAGGGTGTTCAATAAGCATTTGAGGAAGAGCACCTAAAGCACTTGGAAGAGGTGCTTAGCATTTTAGAGGCTAAATCCTTGTTTGCCAAAGAATCCAAATGTGAGTTTGGAATGACCGAGCTTCTCTATCTTGGTCATGTGATCAGCTCTAAGGGGGTCAACGTAGATCACTAAAAGATTAAGGCTATCTTGGATTGGCCACCACCAAAGAACCTCACCCAGATGAAGGGGTTTTTGGGTCTTTGTGGATTATACAAAAGATTTTTGAAGGTTTATTCTCAAATTGTTGCTCCTCTAATGGATCTTACCAAAAAGGGGGCATTTACTTGGTCAGAAAAAGCACATGAGGCCTTTGATCAATTCAAGCACCTTATGAGTTCATGACTCATTTTGGCTATACTAGAATTCTCCAAGCCTTTTGAGTTGCAGTGTGATGCTTTGGGAGAAGGACTTGGTGTTGTCCTAATGCAAGAAAAGCATCCTATTGTCTTTGAGAACAAAAATTTGAGGGGTGTAGAGAGGACGTACTCCGTTTACAACAAAGAGATGCTTGCTATCATGCACGCCTTAGCCAAATTCCAGCAATATTTGGTTGGAAGCAAGTTCATTATGAAGATTGATCATAACAGTCTTAAGCACTTCTTGCATCAAAAGGATCTCGATGATAAACAACAAAAGTGGGTGAGTAAGCTTCAAGCTTACAATTTTGACATTGAGTATGTCAAGGGGAAGAATAACATATTGGTTGATGCCTTGTCAAGAAGGCCACATTTGAGTTCATTGATGGAGATCACAGCTGATTGGAAGGAGCAGATCATTGTGGAGTATGCTAAGAATTATTTTGCTTCCAATACAGTTGATGGTACCTTGCATGATGAAAGGTACAAATTGGTGAATGATTTGATATTATACAAGGATAGAATCTTCTTGGTGCCAAAATAGGCTCAAAATGAAAGTGCTCATTCCATGACATTCCCTTGGCTGATCACCAAGGTTATTTCAAAACATACAGGCAGATTCGGGAGAGATTTTCGTGGAAGGGGCTCAAGGATGAGGTCCTTCACTATGTTAAGGAGTGTCAAATCTGCTAACAAAACAAAAATGAGCACACCTTTCCTGCTGGTTTGTTGCAGCCCTTGCCCATTCCCAATCAAAAATGGGAAAGTATCTCCATGGACCTCATCACGAGCTTGCCTAAGGTGCAAGAGAGAGATTGCATATTTGTAATTGTTGATAGATTGATAAGTTTGCTCACTTTTTTTTCCATTACCAGCACATTTACAGCAAATTAGGTTGTTGATTTGTTCTTCAAAGAGGTGTCCAAGTTGCATGGGCTGCCCAAGAATATTGTGAGTGATAGGGACAAAAAGTTCCTAAGCACGTTTTGGTAGGAGATTTTTAGATTGAGTGGTACAGTGCTCACTCCAAGCACTAGTTATCACCCACGGACGGATGGGAAAACCGAGATTGTGAACAAGTGGCTTGAAGGATATCTCAAAAAATATGTTTCAGGACGGCAGAAGGCTTGGGTGAGATGGCTCCATTTGGGAGAGTATTGTTATAATTCTTTGTTGGCGTAAAATCAACACCTGCAGGTCACCGGGTTTCACGGACAGCCTTCTTATACCTCTGTAATAGAGTGCTCTTCAAATTAGGAGGGGAAGCTCCCTGGTTGTGCTGGAATGCATGAAAAGAGAAGTAATCTAAGTCCTATCTTTTTGTTCTCAGCTGGAAGAGGCACAAGGTTAAGAAAACCAAGAACGTTGCAGCTAAGGATTTTCTGGTTTCGCAGATCATTAACTACAACTAAGCTAACTACTTTAAATCTATCCGGTTTCCTCAAGAAAACAGAGCATGAGGAAATGGAGCAGGGATGATTATAGACGATAAACGTGTTTAGATTCTCTACTTGAAGGCAAGGTGGCGCAACTATCATCTCAATCTAAACAAGCTTATTGGGCACAAAACAGATTTAAATTTACATGACAATCTTATATGAAACCCTATGTGGCATAACATACTTGATCAAAATAGTAAAGACTTCACAAAACGGATTTATCCTGCATCTGATGCTTATGAAACCCTATGTGCATAACCCTTGAAAGTTATAATGATAAGATTCACAAAACAGATCACCGTAATCTCTCGAAACCCTATGTGGCATAACGATTGATCACAATGGTAAAAATACACAAAACAGATTTATCATCACAATTTTTTGAAACCCTATGTGGCATAACAATTGATCACAATGGTAAAGATGTTCAAAACAGATTTATCTAAACTATGGAAAGAATCAACCATTACAATCTCTTGAAACCCTATGTGGCATAACAATTAATCGTAATAGCGAAGACACATGAACAAATACCAAAAGAGCAATATTGAGGGCAAGGTAGGCGCAGCATATATTTCTCTCTCAAGCAAAAGTTATTTACAAATGAGCAAAAGCTCTTATTCATATACATCA
>VDFB02162713.1:0-14896 GCA_007258455.2 Sequoia sempervirens
TTTTTTATTACAACTTTCAAAAAATATAAAAAGTCATATGTCTGACCACCTTACCTTGGTCAAAACTTCATGAAATTCATTTTTTCTTTCTTTAATCCTATAGTATGTGAAGCATAGAATGTGACGCATTTTTCAAATTCAAAAAATGTGATACTGTTTGAAAGCTATAAATATTTTTCAATTAGCCTATCAATCATGACTTTAGTCGTAGTTCAAATAGAAAATGAATAACAATTATTTATTAAATTCAAAGTAAATCATAATTTATATTGGTGGAAAGTTGAGAATCTCCTTTAAAAACCCTTTTCATTTCATCAATTTTGGGCAAAAAAAATTCGTCATCCACATACCCATCATATCACCAATTTTTGGCCCATCATGATCCTACACATACCCGTACATGCAAGTTTACTTTCATTTTTTCTACATTGACTTCGCTAGGAGGGGCATAACATACATTCAACATATAATATGGTCAACTAATTGTGCATCATATCTCAATAACTCATGGCTATTTTATTGGTTCAACAAGATGCATGTTATTACAGGTGTTCAGCATATGTGGAACTTTTGTGAGGCTAGACATGGAAAGGGGGAGCATGATGGTGTAGGAGCATGTATCAAAAGAGCATTAGCATGAGAAGAGTTAAAGTATAAAGAAAATGCAAAGTTGATAGATGAAAAATCAATTGTTGAGTGGTATAATGCTTCAATGGTTCCAGGTAATGAAGGTAAGTCTTCAATTCGTAGAATTTTTTGGTTGATAGATGATACTAACATTGTACCATATGAGCAGTGTTGTACACTGTCCAGATCAAATGAGCTACACTCTTTCCTTAACTCAAATTCAATTTCATGGAGTATCCATACATGGAAGATGGCTTGCTTTTGTTCTTCACGTAAAATTCAAGCCTGGAATGAGTGTGAGTCAAAGGAATGGGTTGATGAATGGTGGTTAAGTTATCTTAGCCCACTTCACACGTATCAGCCTCTGATAGCATTGGAACTAACACAAATGGAATCATCAGTTGACTTTGACTACATATCAAACCTAATTCAACTAGGTAATATATCTACTTCTATAGTTTTTAAGATTCCTATTGTTAGCTTACTTTGTAGTGTATTTGTA
This sequence comes from Sequoia sempervirens, assembly GCA_007258455.2. Classification (NCBI taxonomy): domain Eukaryota; kingdom Viridiplantae; phylum Streptophyta; class Pinopsida; order Cupressales; family Cupressaceae; genus Sequoia; species Sequoia sempervirens. The sequence continues at coordinate 1,130 of VDFB02162713.1, forward strand.
ATATTGACTAATTTCATCTAATTTGTTGCACATATCAATATAGTGCATGTTTATGCAATTATTGTAGATGAAGACAATGGAGAGGGAATAAATTATTACTTGCGTTGTTGTGTTGAGGCTAAAAGTAAATTGGAGGCCCCAGTTATAGACGGAGAAAAAAATGAATACCCTACAGGCTAAGTGGTTGTTACTAGAATGTGGCTTAGAAGGTAGCCACATAAGAGTGTTAATGTTTGGTTGTTTTAGGAATTTGATAGGCATCAAAAGATTCTTCCTTAATCGATCCTTGTTGTGGCATCCAATGTTCATTTGATCAAATATGGGGGTATACTTTGAACAAGACCTTATTGAAGGTGTGTGAGTCTGACCATGATGCAATACTTTATACAATAAATAGTAGAGCAAACTCAGATGGTTTGGTTGATTGATTTGTAAGTATGCACATTAGTTCTTATTAATTTATAAGTATGCACATTAATTTGTATTAAAATTTAGAGTATTCACATCAAGATTAGTTGATAGTTAGACATATCATTTCTATATTTCAATTTTACATATGTTTTGGTTAGAAGTTTGTACATATGTTTTGGTTTAAGTTTACATATGAATATTGGGTAGATTATATGTTTTTGTTCCAAGTTTCTGCATATATTTTAGTTTAAAGTTTACATATAAATATTGGGTGGATTATATGTTTTGGTTCCAAGTTTGTACATATCTTTTGGTTTGAATTTTACATATGAATATTGGGTAGAGTATATATTTTGGTTCAATGCGTAGAATAGACAAGGTAGTGAGTATTGACAAGCTCACTACATTGTCAATGTAGTAACATTGACAAGGTCTGATAAAATTCCTCTAAGAGATAGGGTCTCATGGTGATGTAGTCTGATAAAATTCCTCTAAGAGATAGGGTCTCATGGTGATGTACATCACCATGAGACCCTATCTCTTAGAGGAATTTTATCAAACCTTGTCAATGTTACCGCATTGGCAAGCTAGTGAGCTCACTAGCTTGCTATTGTGGTAGCATTGATAAGGTAGTGAGTTTTTTGAGAAAATTCCTCAAAGAAATGGGGTCTCACGTTGATTGTAATCACCATGAGACACCATTTCTTTGTGTAATTTTCACAAATAGATCACTACCTTGATCAGCCAAGAAGAGTCACACAACCCTCAAAGAGTGTGTATATATAAACAAATTCAACAAATGGACCACATAAATTTCCAAACATTAGGTTTTAGAAAAAAATCAAAGCATTTATGGTTTGAATATCGTATTTTACACACCAAATTAAAAAATCAATGTTGTACTGAGTGCTTTGACTCCATTAAAATATTCCCCTTGTACATATTAGGACAACTTTATCATAATTCTTACTTTAAGTAACACTCTCTAATATATTAAAAATCTGCAACAAACAAGAAGAGTTATTTGGTAGATAGAAATCAAGGACAAGGAAATCAAAATAATACTTTATGATATGCAAGATAGATTGGAAAACTATCATTGGTTTTAGTCACACAAGTCCCTTAGGGAGAGTTATTTTTAAAAAAACTCTCAAATGATACTTTTCCCTTGGTTCTCAATGATTTTCCAAAAAAAATGTTTTCCTCTCAACTAGCTGTGTGTGTGAAAATTAAGTACATAAATGAATTAGAACCAGTTCAAACACACCAATAGAACATTATAACAAAAACAAAAATATGAAAGAGTAGAAATGTGCAAACTCAATATCCTGTTTCCGTTGTCGTCCTATTGTCCTCTATCTTTAGTGTTTTTGTAGATTCCAGCCTTGTGTTCTCAGATTAGTGGCTAGGCTCAACAAACTGTCTTCCTAAAGAACAAGATTTTGCTATGATATGAATGCATGATTAAGCTATGATAATGATTTTAGCTAAGAAACTTGAAATAAACATGATGCTATGATAAATGGATACTAAATGAATTAAATGCATAAACTCTACTTAATTTCCTATTACCAATGTTTGGATTCACACAGGTATTTATAGGGCTTTCTGAATGATTTTGATTGGCTGTCTCGATTGACGGTTGTGATAATTCCTGGCAGATCAAATGGTTGAAGAAAGATGAAATTGAAGAGAAAATAAAAGAACCCTAAAATCAAGATTTTTCTATTTTATTATGAAAGAGGAAAAAGAAGAGAAGATAAGAAATCATCTTTCTTTAAAAGAATAAAAGAAAGATTTAAAAGCTAATAAATAATTAATTAAAAAGATCAATTATTTATTTGTGGAGGACACTCAACTTTTCTTAATTAAATAAAATATTTAATTAAGCTTTTAAAAGCAGAAGAAAGTTGGTGATAAGAAAAGAGCTTTAATCATGTTTTATTGAAAAAAGCAGAAAATCTCATAATTAAATAAAATATTTAATTATGATATGAGAAGATTGCACAATTAGGTTAAAATACCTAATTTTGGATTTAGAAAGAAATCATAAGATATTTTTAATTAAATAAGATCTATTCAATTAAATCACTTTTATGAAATTAATTAAATGAAACATTTAATTAATTAGAGAAAGAAGGTAAAATAGAAGAAGAGGATGTTTAAATTTAATTAGAATCAAAGATTTAGTTAAATTCAAACAAATGATAATTAGCAAATAAAATAGAATGTGTTTGTTTAATTGATTAGAGGTGGGCGATGTGAAATGATTAAATAGAATAAGTTTGTTTAGTGTAAGAATAAAGAATGGATAGACAATAGTTAAATTAGATTAAGTTTAAATCATATGTAGAGGACTTTAGAAAAAGAATTAATTAAATAATAAATATTTAATTAATTCCCGGGATTATAGACATGACCATTTTAAGTGTAGTACATTTTGCCCCTCTTTGAGTGATGTGTGAGCCTTGTTGTTCAAGAGAAAACAAAAACTTACTGATATGTTTATGGTTTTTGATGCCGATGATGCCCCCTCGGGAGATAAATCACGGAAAAAGAAATTGATGAGGAACAGTGATTTAGCTCCTGATAGATAATGTGGTTGATGCCCCAGTAAAAAAAAGGAGGATAAAAAATGGGAAATGCCACTACTGCCCATCCTGAAAAGACCCTTATAAGGTAAAAAGGGGTAAAATGAGGTGTCATTTTCACCCTGCTGCTACAGTGAATTTTTTGTTCTGAGAGTGACTTGGCGAAATGGTGATCCCCGTGCACAGACATAGGTTCGAGCGAGCGACGGTATCAGAGACCAGCAGCGTATGGACCACCGGTGAGTGATTCGAAACCTCTAAGTTGTCAAATTTCGCATTTTTGATCGATTTTGAATTGATTTAAAGTCGGACTGCAATTTTTTTGGAACGTTTTAGCGCATTTAGGTATAGTTTTAGCGCATTCGACAAATAGTTTAGCGCATCTAGAATTTTCCGTAGCGCATTTAGGCACAGGTCACAAACTGATCTTTTAGCGCATCCGACAGATAAAGTTGCGCATATAGGTCAAAATAGGCTAGGTCGGAGATTTAGCGCATCTAGGGCACAAAATTGTGCTTTTAGGATTTGGTTCAAAAATGTTAGAGTTGCGCATTCGATAGATAGAATAGCGCATCCGAGGTACAGAGTTGTGCATTAGGAGTTTGAGCGCATTTAGAAAATAGTGTTGCGCTTTTAAGAAAAACTTTGGCACATATAGGTTTTTAGCACATATGAGCAACAGAGTTGCACATTTAGGAAATTTTCCCCAGAAGGGCCGTTTGCTGAAAAAGAATGAGAAAAATTGCTTCTTTAGTTAATAGATAAATTGTTGGATCATCATGTTGATAGCATAGAAAATCGAATAGAGAACTGATAACTTTGTTTTCCGTGATTGAAAAACAAAGATTAGATGAGAGATTGATTGATTTGAATTTGATAACTTTGCTTCTCGCGATTGAAAAACAAAGAGTAGATGAGAGATTGAATGATTGGAATTTGATAACTTTGCTTCTCGCGATTGAAAAACAAAGAGTAAACGTTGTGATAAATTTTCTTTCTACGATAGAAAGCAAATAGTAAAATAGAGATTTAAATTTGCATTCATGATTGAAATACAAACAGCAAAGGATATGTGTTGATAAATTTGCTTTCCTGAAAAGAAAAACAAATAGTAAATGATGATAGAGTAGATTGATTAGACATGATGATAGATTGATGTAGCACGTGATATAGATTATTGATATGTTGGATTTTTTTGGACAAAATAGGAGGCTTTCAAAAGCCTCTAGATCAGAGAGCAGTTCCCCTTGTGCTGGGAGCGGATAGGAGAGTTGACACCGGCCGAGTTACAGGTGATTGCAGATTGTGGATTGGGGCCATTGTTGACCATACCACGAGGCATTCGAGCCAACAGGGGGCTGTTGACGGCCTTGGCCGAGAGATGGTGTTCCGAGCATAACACCTTCCACCTGCCGACGGGTGAGATGAGTGTGACACCGGAGGACATGTATCAGATTTTGTGGATTCCGGTGGTTGGAGCCCTTGTGGTTTATGACCACAAGGAGATCAGTGGGACAGAGGCATTACAGCGGATATGTGGCGATCCCGGTATCTATGGGTACTGGATAGACTAGGATAACTTTAGCAAGTATCCAGCTCTAGTAGCGGTATTGGCAGCATTTGTTGGAGGTTTCCTTGGACCAGACCATCAGTCCAAGGGATTTGCCGTGGGGTGGGGGAGGATGCTAGAGTGGATGATCACTCAGCCGCAGAGATTTTCCTGGGGGAGCTGTGTCTTGGCAGATATGTATCATGACCTTCATCGGATTGTATACAGAGGATCCACCAGCCTGGCGAGTGGAGTTAAATTATTACAAATCTGGGCGTGGGAGCAAATTGCTGTCACCAGACCACTGTGTACCAGGGCGAGACCAGCAGGGAGGCTGTACATATACGCGTATTCTGGTGCAGTTGTCCAGCAGAGGCTGGGCAAGGTAGAGTACTGGCAGCGAGTGCTAGATGATGTAGATGCTGTGATATGGAGGCCCTACACAGACTGCGAGGCATGGGTGACTGATTAGTTAGAGATGTCATTTGTGTGCAGACCGCGATACCTGATAGGACGGACACCCTTTATTATTGAGAGGTTTTTGGCACTACGGGTTTTGAGACAGTTTGGTTTTACGCAGGGGATGCCCCAGGGCGTTGCTCATTATGGGCGGTGCAAGGGGGATGTAGGGTGGGGGCCATGCATTCCCTACCAGGCAGCCTACACAGAGTACACATCTTTACAGCCCGAGGTATGGGCAGACAGGCCAGATGTATTGGATGCAGGGATGACAGATGACTATGCCCAGTACTTTCATACGCATCCTTTTCCACGGTTCATAGTGCCAGATGAGGCACGGGCCATCAGAGCAGTCCCACAGCCAGGAACAGGGATACCGGGAGGTGTGGCAGGTGGAGAGCAGGCTATGGGTGGAGGGGAGCAGGCTATGGGTGGAGAGGAGGAGGGAGAGGAGAGCGAGGAGAGTGGAGCTGAGGAGGAGGAGACCAGCTCAGAGGACGGAGATGATGGAGATGATGGGGATGGGCATAGACAGCAGATACTAGACAGTCTCGGCAGAGTACAGATTCCTCGGCGGTCCAGATCCGGTGCCAGGCCATAGACGGTGATTAGGGTGACATCCTCGTCCCAGCAGGCACAGATAGATGCATTGCAGGGTCAGGTGCAGCAGGCACAGCTTCAGAGTCAGTTGGTGCAGGCACAGAGTATGATAGTGCAGTTACAGGCACAGCTTGCACAGGCATAGGCTCAGGCACAGGCTCAGGCATAGGCTCAGGCACAGGTACAGGTTCAGATTCCTGCCCTAGATTCTCAGGTGGCACAGTTAGTAGCAGAGAGGGATGCCTTTAGACGGTGGGCACAAGAGGCTGAGGGTGTAGCACAGAGATTGATGGGTACCATAGAGAGTACATCCCTACGAGAGGCCATTGCAGAGGGATTCGAGGCAGCTAGAGAGGCAGAGTACTACAGAGTTCGTTACGAGGAGCTATGCCCTCCTGAGCGGCGAGAGCCATATCCCATATCACACAGCTGGACGAGGACCCGATCCCGGACATCGACACATGGTAGAGAGGTTACCGGGCCTCGACGGGATCCTAATGTAGGGACCAGCGGCAGGCCACCTCCTTCTGGACCAGCTCCGTCAGGGGCATCGACCAGTTAGCCATTTTTGGGGCTTGATTCATTATGTATACTGAGTTTTGATCATGTATGATGTATTTATGTTCTGACCTTTTATTAGTTTCATTGGACATTTGGACATTTGTATTATTTTGATGAGTGATGATATGCAGTGGCGGTATTTTTGATGATGTTTATGTGTATGCCTTTATGATATGATATGGATATGATAGTTATGCATGTATGTTATGAGATGGATTTTGATATGCTTTTATTACATGTGTGGACTAATCCCTATGATGCAGGATGATCTAGTGATTATGATGTGTATGCAATGATTTGGTGATGATGTATGTATATATGTGAGATGTTAATTTCTTTTTGAATTTTCCATGTATGAAATGCATCGTGATATGGTAGAAAATGAATGTGGTATGAATGGTAATATGGTAAAATGATATGTAAAATGGTAACATGATAATAAAATGATAAATGTGAATGGTAATGCAACGGTAGATGATAAAATGAGAAATGAATGATGAAATGGTAAATGATAAATGAATGATAAAGAATAATGAATTAAAAGATGATGAAATGATGAATGAATGATAATGGTAATGAAAAATGAAATGGTAATGAAATGGTAATGTTAGTGAAATATTAATGGTAATGATATGAAATGGTAAAATGATAAATAAATGATGAATGATAAGATGACATGAAATGAATGAATGCAATGAATTAAATGTCCAAATGTCCTCCACGAAAAGGTCAAAACTTAATAACAACCGTTTGAATACCTTCATTCAGCCCTTCAAAATACGAATATGAATCCAATATGCAGATATATACAAGGAGCTAATGAACATGCAACTATATGAAACTAACTAGTTTGTTGAGCCTGTTATAAGCCTTCTTGAATCATCATAGAACATTTAAAATGTTGGAAGTATGTACAAGCATCAGAGGGGAAATTAGCGCCAATGATGACCAGAGTACGACTTTCATGAATTTTGATATAGCAAGCGAACACAAGCATCGAGGTATAATTGAACCGAGATGACCTGAGCATTTCTTGCATAAACAGACAAAGATTAACCACCGTTTTGATGCAAATGTGGAACTGTCATTGATGATATTTGCTTTGAGCGTCATGTCCTTTGACATATTTGCATCAGATTGGGCTGTTAACCTCAAGACAGCAGACAAAGAAAAATCATTCTCGTTCCTTGCTACTCTAGTGCAGTACATCATTGAGTATGCTCCCGAGTAATGATATCGAAAATCAAACAACTTTTAATCAAACATGCAATACTGTTAATGCATACATTATTCAGATATTTGAATCATCCAATAGACAAATGATATGATATCTTGCTGAAAAGTGTGTCATGAGCAGATAACATTGACAAAGGAGGTTGTTGTTTGTTGGTATGCTCGTATTGCTATGTCATGGTCTAGTTGTTTTGGTATGCTCTGAAAGTTAAGTGCCCCCAGTTGAGTTTTTCCTTGTTGATTGACACAACCTGCGGAAAGGAATATGTACAAATGATCAAGCCATGGTAAGACGTTTTAACTCTTTAGGCAAATAGCAGCAGGATGGTGCGATTAATGACATCAAGATGCGGAAAAAAAAAGATGTGGAAAAAGGAAAGCTTTTGAAAAGATAAAGTGCAAAGCAGGAACTAATAGATGGAGAGGTACAGATAGCGTCTGTTTGCCAGATTTTCACTATCTGTATTTATTGCACTTTTTTTTTATTTCTTTTTTATTTTTGATTTTTGTCAATAGATCGGCCTCGCTTGCCGTTTTCACCCCATGACATTTTGATTTTTCGTATTTTGTTGTCACTTAGATCGCTTCGTTTAAGTTTTCACTTTGGCGATATCTTTGATTTTTGTGATGAAATGTTTTGATTTTTTTTTGAGCCAGATTTCTTCGACTTTTTCATTTTTGTATTTCTTCGTGGACTTTTTCGCTGTTTTGTATTTCTCTCAGACTTTTTCTCATTGCTTTTTGTATTTCTTCGTGATCTCTTCATTGCTTTTGTATTTCTTCGTGACTTTTTCGCCGCTTTTTTTGTGTATTTCTTCGCCAGACTTCGGGCTGCTTTTTGTATTTCTTCGTGACTTTTCATCATTAGATTTTTCGACTTTTCTCCTCGACTTAAACATAATACTTCTTAAGATGTATACTGTTGATGGGTTCATCCAATAGGTCTCCTTCTGGTGTTGATAACTTGTATGCTCCCGATCCGTAGACTGCAATAACCACATAAGGGCCTAACCAATTTGGTTCAAACTTTCATTTCTTTTCTCTGTCTTGTTGATTACGCGGGTTCTCTTTCAGAACTAGATCACCCACCTGAAAGGTACGTGGCTTGACTTTGTGATTATAGCTGCGAGCCATCATCTGTTGATATGCTTTTAAATGGTCTACTGCTCTTTGTCTCTTATCATCTAAAAGTTCTAACTCTTGGAGTCGGGAAACTCTGTAGTCCTCATCTATTATGAAACCTTTCAGTGATACTCTTAAGGAAGGTATTTCTATCTCTAAAGGCAGTATGGCTTCTGCTCCATAGACGAGGGAAAAAGGTGTCGCTCCTGTTAGCATTCAGACACTAGTTCTGTAAGCCCACAAGGCGGGATTGAGTTGAACATGCCAATCCTTCCCTAAGTCATTGACAATCTTCTTCAAAATCTTTAGTATGGTTTTGTTTGAGGCCTCTGCTTGGCCATTCCCTTGAGGATAGTAAGGTGTGGAATATCTGTGCTGAATATGGAATCTTTCACAAAGTTCATCAACATCCTGATTTTTGAATGGTCGACCATTGTCTGTAATAATGGCATTAGGAATACCATATCGACAAATAATGTAATTGAGAATGAAGGATGAGATCTATTTTCCAGCGACTTTAGAGAGAGGTACTGCCTCAATCCACTTAGTGAAATATTCCATTGCTGTGATGATGAACTTATGCCCATGTGAAGAAGAAGGATGAATTTTGCCCACTAGATCTAACCCCCATTAAGAGAATGGCCAGGTGGGTGTAAATGAATGAAGTTCTTGTGCAGGAGCATGAATAAGATTCCCATGAATCTGACATTTTGAGCATGTTTTAGCAAAGGTAAATGATTCTCTTTCCATTGTAGGCCAGTAGTAACCCATTCTAATCAATTTTTTGGATAAGCTTAGTCCACTCGAATGAGTACCACAAATACCCCCATGAACTTCTTGTAAAGCTTTGTCAGATTCGTCACGTTCAAGACATCGAAGTAAAGTACCATCAAGACCACGGCGATAAAGGGTATCAGCGATAAGGGTATATCAAGAGGATTGTCGGATAAAGTTACGTTTTTGGTTGCGGGACAAGTCAGGTGGTAATATATCATCTTTTAGGTATGCATAAATCTTGCCATACCAGGGTGAATCGGATCCTACTAGGTGGCAGATAATTTGGCTTTCAAGTGTGTCATAGGCAGGTGTAAATAATTGTTCCACCAGAAATTCATAGCGAGTCTGTTTGTCTGGGAGTTGTATCAATGAGGCGATCATAGCCATAGCGTTGGCCGCTTTGTTGTCAATCCTCAGAATTTGTGTGAACTGAATGTCCACAAAATACTTCTTGAAGTCATCAATCATCTTCTTGTATGGTAACAACTTGTCATCTTTAGTCTGATAGTCATCATTGATTTGATTAATGACTAGTTGTGAGTCACCATAAACTTGTAGCTCGGTAATCCTCCATTCCAATGCTATTTTCAGTCCAGTGATCAGAGCTTCATATTCGGCTATGTTATTGGTGCATGGAAACATTAACCTATAGGACCTAGGAATGGTATGCCCTTGAGGGGTGATGAAGAGAATGCCTGCCCCCGAGCCATGTTGAGTAAAAGAACCATCAAAGTATAAGGACCATGGCTGCTTAAAGTCTGCTGTGAAGACATCAGCATCTGGAAATTCAATGTGTAAAGGGTGCTCTGTTTGGAGAGGAGCGTCTGCTAGTTGATCCGTGATAACCTGTCCTTTGATTGCTTTGCGATCAACATAGTGGATGTCAAACTCACTCAAAATCATGATCCATTTTGCTAACCTTCCTGTTAGTGATGCTTTACTTAGTAGATACTTGAGTGGATCAATTTTGGAAACAAGCTTAATTGTATGAGTTAGCATGTAATGTTGGAATTTCTGTGAAGCGAAGACGACTGCCAAACAAGCCTTCTCAATGAAAGTGTAACTAAGCTCATGACTTGTCAATGTTCTACTAATGTAATAAATTGCCCGTTCTTTCCCTTCATGGTCTTCTTTGCTAATAATGCTCCCAAAGATGTCTCGGTTGCAGCAATATACAGAATCAATGGTTTGTCTGGATTTGGTGGTACAAGAACTGGTGGATTCATCAGGTACTGCTTGATTTGTTGAAATGCCATTTCACATTTATCATCCCATCTAAAAGGAACATTCTTATGTAGGAGATGTGTGAATGGTAGACTTTTGTCAGCCAATTGTGCAATGAATCTGCGGATAGACTGGAGTCGCCCTTGTAAGGATCTCAACTGACTAATGTTATTTGGGGGAGGCATCTCCATGATTGCACGAACTTTAGCAGGATCTACTTCAATTCCCTTTTCTGAAACAATATATCCTAATAGTTTTCCAGATGTGACCCCAAAAACACATTTCTTAGGGTTTAAGCGAACTTTGAATTTCTCCAATCTGGTGAATATTTTAGATAGTATCTCCAAGTGTCCTTCTCTGGTGTGTGATTTTTCCAATATGTCATCTACATAATCTTCCATGAATGTGTGCATCATGTCGTGAAAGATCATAGTCATAGCTCTTTGATAAGTAGCTCCAGCATTTTTCAAGCCAAAAGGCATGACATTCCAACAATACGTTCCCCACGGACAAGTGAAAGCTGTTTTCTCTTGGTCTTCTGGTGCAATCTTGATTTGGTTGTAACCTGAGAAACCATCCATTAATGAGTACATGGCATGGCCTACTGTTAGATCAACTATAGTGTCGATACTTGGTGCTTTAAACAACCTTTTCGCAAGCTTTGTTAAGATCTCTCAAATCGCATACTCTTACACGTTTGTCTAGTTTTGCTACCGGTACAATATTGGAAATCCATTCGGCATAGTCAATTGATCTTATAAAACCTGCATCGAGGAGCTTCTTGAGTTCTTCTTTAACCAATAGTGCAATATGAGGATTCATCTTCCGGAAGTTTTGTTTTACTTCGGGTTTGGCCTCGATTTGATAGATAAATGATGCATAATGAGATCAGGATCAAGGCCGGGCATATCGGCATATGACCATGCAAAATTGACTTGATTTTCCTTGAGAAAATTCATGAACTCTGGGATTTCTTTAGCTGTCATTGATTCAGCTATCTGTAGGATCCATGGATTATCGGTAGTTGCAACGTTGATTTCCTTTGTAGGCTCAGTCAAGATGGATGATCACTCATTATAATGCTCTGGGAGAGTGTCAAGAGTCCCATCAGATGGTGCCTCAAAAAGGTTTTCACCATCTGATACGCTCTTTATTTTGTCTTTTGCTTGATCTAGTACTGCCAGATTCTGGTTTTCACCACTAGACCGTTTATCTTTATTTTCATTTTTGCAGCTAGGAGACTTGACACTCTCCTAATTACAGACTTCATACCGAAAATCGCTAGTGGAACAATTATTTACATCTTCGGTGGAAAGGAAGTTTATGATAGCTTCGTCGTTTGGAAAAATAGGTATATCCATAGGTTCGGTAAGATTCCAGTCAATGAGATCAGGATGGATTAATGGTAGGACGTCGTCTGGTTGTGTAAAATTGGTGATGGTTAGGGTCAAGACAGAGTTATCGGTAGGATCCGAGGTATGAGATAGGTCAATGATGGGACTATTCTCCTGATAATCTTGTTCGTTAAAATCTGACTCAGGATCACTAGACTCATAGTTGCTTTGTGGTTCAGATTCTTGTGGTTGGGATCCTGAACCTTCTCCTTTGATTAAAGCGGGCGTATACTTATGTATGACATCTACCTCTTTGTCCCTCCAAAATTTGTTATCATGAATAGTATCCCATTCATATTCAGCAGAATCTGTGTCAGAGTTATTTTCAATGTAATTCAGGACTGATACCAAACATGTTTCATTCTTATCGGAACCTTTTTGCAGTGTAAAAACATTACCTTGGGATTGTTTAGATTGGGTAGCCTCATAGCCTATTCCAGTTTTATCATATGCCGCAAGTCCTAGAAGATGGATAGGCTCAACTACGCCTTCTTTTCTCTTTCCAAGAGGACCATTATCATATCCCATCTTTTGCATGATAGAATATCCTTTCCCATATTGTTCTGTTGGTAAGGTGACGTTTAGAATTGTGTCCTCTTCATCTTTATAGAGCCAATCTAGAATTGTTGTATCCTCAGGATCTCCCATGGGAAATTTTTCTTTGATAAATTGTCCATTGAACTTGGTAGTGGGCTCTGTTTGTACCTGTGCTGATGTTGATGCTGCTGATATCTGTTGTGGTGTAATAGAAGGTTTCCCATGTGATCGAGGAGACGTAGGTAGATTAGCAAGACAAAGGGAATATTCCCCAACTCCACTTTCCTTGAACTATAGTTTCTTGTCAAAGCTTTTAGTTAACTGACTGACGTGTGTAGCATGTTGAGAAGAAGTATTAGCAAGTGCTTCTCGATTATTCGGAACCAAAGTATCTTGATGAGCTTTGACATTGGCACAAGTTTGGGCGTTTGAGTTATCAGCTGGTATAGTAATTTCCTGTCCATCATACGGAAACTTAAGACATTGGTGGTAAGTGGACGGATCAGCTTGCATCTCATGGATCCAAGGACGACCCAACAAGATATTGTATGCAAGATCTCGCTCTAAAACTTGGAAAAAGGTATTTTTGATAACAGGTCCCACTCTGATTGGTAGCATGATTAGACCTTTAGACGTTCTCTCCTCATCATCATAGGCTTTAATGGTAATCTTCCTTCTAGGATCAATGGAGTCTTCGGCAAATCCTAATGCTTGAATCACCTTCAAAGTACATATGTTTAGACCAGCCTCTCCATCTATTAGAACACGTTTGACATGGAATTTGTGGATCATAACCTCTAAGTATAATGATGAATTGTGGGGATGAGTTAGGGAAACATCATCTTTGTCTAAGAATGAAAGGCATGTGGGGGAGGACAAATGTCCTACCATGGTTTGAAATCGATTCACATCCAAATCCGTAGATACAGTTGTTTCAACGAGGGTTTTATCTAAAATCTCCCTATGTGCCGGGGAAATCTTTAGAAGTTCGAAAATGGAGATTTGAGCTGGAGTTTTTCAAAGTTGGTTAACTAAGTCGTATTGGTGTTGAGGAGAGGTCTCATTGGATTTTGAAGAGGTACCTTTCAAAACAACCTTAGCTTGTGCTCTTGTTGTGATGTTTACTTGTCCATTGTCTACTTTCTCTTTGATTTTTATGACATTGACTCACTCATCATCCGTATAGAGGTGACGGATCACATTATCATCAATTTGGTTCACAGTTTTGTCAGACGATTCTCCCTTTTGATAATTTGGTAGAGGATTTCAAAATGCTTGGTGATCTTCATTGGATTTTTGTTGTCCTTCT
>VDFB02162717.1:0-17832 GCA_007258455.2 Sequoia sempervirens
TTATTTTGCTGTCCACTATGTCAGTGTAACTTGAGATATGTTCTCCTAACTAAATGTTATTGGTGTAAGATGTATCGTTGGGCGGTCCATTTTCTGTTGTTCTGATATCAATGTGTTCCTCTGATGAAATATATCAGTGTACCTCATGCCAAAATCCTGAGTGAGTCTATCTTTTACTTTCTTGAATAACCCATCGGTAGAACAAAAAGAATGCGTCCTCGATACGAGCCTTTTATCTTCATTGGAGTAGTATATGAGATCAGAATTGTCACTTGTTAGGCTTTTGATGGCTAGCGATGAGTATTTTTTCAAGGAAAATTTCATGAGTTATGATGATATGCATTTCCTATGGTGCTACATTCTCTATTTGTTCCTTTTTAATCAAAATATACAGCCCAATTTCTTTTGTCGATCGGTATGAATGCAATGTGCCTATGCCGATATTGTACAATGTGCTTCCTCATTCATGTAGGCCATTCCTGCAATGTTTTTATCGGTGAAGCTTGCTAGTTGTTGTGTCGATATATTGTAGTGTGCCAATATAAACATAAAGCATGATCGGGGTGACATAGATACTGCTTGGCCGATATGTTATATCTCTTCAATTTGAAATGTGTGAACAATGGGTCTTGGATACATATAGTGAGTAAATAGCTTATAAGAACAATGGTAGAAGACCCAGCAATGAAGACTTGGGCAAAAACTGCCATAGAAATTGTTGGATACGTCTCACATGACCTACAATAATGCAAGTCCCAAAGCATATGGACATAGTGTTGAAAACCCACACATGGAAACTAGGGACCCAAATTTGTGTCTTAAGGTTGTGGAATCCCTACAAAAACCCTCATTAACCAATCAAAAAGTAAACAATTGTCTACTAATTTGAAAGGATTAATCACAAAATCGGTTTTAATAGTTGAGACAGGTGTGAATGAAAAAATGGAAGACTTATGGTAAAATTTCAAATATGTGAAGATCTCCTTGGGAAAAAATCTAATAGTCACCTTCTTCTCTCATAGTGGAATAAAGTAATATATGTTCTTAACATTTTATAGGAAAAATTTAGTGTAAAGACAACATACAAGTATGTTGATGCCATCATTGAACTGCACACCAAGCTCACGAATCAAAACAAGTATTGTTCCCGCAACGTATGAAGCCCACCTGATTACAATTGAGTTCAAATAGAAATTAAATCCACAACTAATGATTTCCAAATAGTACATTCTATTTTTGGTCAGTTGTGTGTGTGTGAGAGAGCGAGAAAGTGTGTGTGTGTGTGTGTGTGAGGGAGAGAGAGAGGTCACTTTTGTGATGGATCTCTAGCAAAATATGTGTGTGCTTTCTCATATGATACCTAGGTGAATAAAAATAACAGTTAAACCCAAACCAAAAACCAAACCAGCAACATATAATACATAACTATATTAATTCTATCCAATGAAATTATTTTATCATCAGTGCATGGAGCACATGATAGGTGATTACTAGGAGCAATCCATCCACTCACTTATTCCATTGGTCACTAAATAAGAGAATCATCTATAAAATTGCTACCCAAATTGAAAGGTGCCCTTCATATGGATCAAATGGCATATAAGGAACTAGAGATGATTATTGAGAGCAATTGCAAAATTAATAACCTACCAAACAATGGCATGACATCATCACTAACTACTCATCACATAGTGAATTGTGGATGATTTTAGCATTAACCACATAATTACAATATTTTTATGCTTAATGATTTAATACCAGCTGTGTTATAGGGCTCTCTCCTAGACCCCTCATACCTAGACCTAGTTCGAACCACATACCAATCTCAAGCCAATTCTTGTGCTAAAATGGTTGGGATCTTCTCTTTTTTTTTTGTGCTACATGAGTACATCCCAAGTTTGTCTAATCCAAACTCGTATATCCCCAGATGCGAGATCCATCTGTGGATAGCTTCCCCTACAAAAGCTGTCATCTAGGGTAACATATGAGATGTGTTAAAAAGTAAAATAAGTACAAAGGGTAACATATTGAAGCAAAGAGAACTAATGAAAATTGCATAAGCTTAAAAGTGCAGCATAATGAAATATTGAAAAGTGCATTTTGTTGGGCTTTGGTTAGGAGTTAGTAAAGCAACAAGCCATATGCATGTCCTGGCACTTCAGAAAAGTGTACTTTGGTCAGGAGTTAGTAAAGCAACAAACCCTTATGCAAATCATGCCTAATTAGGCCTAAATATGTATGAGACAACAATATTTGAAGCTTGTGTTGAAAAAGTTTTGATACCTGTTTTGAATATGTTTTAGATCTGCAAGGATGGAATTGAAAAGTGTGGATAGACTTATGTAATAGTGCTTAGATTGTGAATGAATCCCTGAGAAATAGGTTGGCAGACCTACAAGCATTGCAAACAAGGTATGAAGGAACCAGTGACAGTAAGAACTTTAAGGGCTTTTGACAATTAAGTGTGAGTTCTTGGTTGTTTTGGTTAAGAGATTACCAAAGTATAATTTGATCTCATTTGATATAAGGTTTGGTGTAAGCATGAAGTTAAAAAGTCTATTTCTTTGACTGATCTGTCTAATAATAGCCCTATTTTGGAGACTAAAATGAAAGTACAATATACAATTTTGTTAAATTGTCAAGAATAAAGGATGGGAGATGGTTTGCATTTGTTTGAAGTGAAATGGAATGGAAATTGTGTGGTCTATATTAGCCTAAATACTGCTTTGGGTCATATTACTTTATGTTGAGTTGAAATTGTGAAGTTTAGGACAATCATAAAGAGATTTAATGGTAAAATGAAAGGGTGAACTAGGTAATTGTTTTTTTTTATCAAGATAAAGTTGACTAAGGTGTTTGAAGGTCTAGAAATGGTTTGGAACTCTAAAGAAAAAGTTGAGTGTTTGTGTTGAGTTTTGTGAAGGGAAATATAGTTGAATAAGTGTGTCAAAAGAAGGAAAGTTCAAGATTGTTTGTGACTTGTCAAATGAGATTGTGTGAATTTGTTTCCTTCCTCTGACTCTACATAATGTACTTCTATATGTTCTCTTATGGATAGGTACTAAGCATTTTTCATTGCACTCACAGACCATGTATTGTTTTCAATCCCTTTGATCATTTGTGGACCTCAATATGTAAATTTATTTCATCGAAGTTTAGAAATTTGAACCCTAGTGAACTTCGTGTGTTGTTATGCGATGAGAATTCCTTTCAATTTTATAGTAGAAAAAATATGCTAAGACAGATACAATAACTACAGTTCACAAGCCAAAAATGGCCACCCAACTGATTGAACATCTCAAAGCTTTGTTGTTCAAACTAACCAGACACCAGTACTAGGTAGTACTTGGGTTTTTCAATGGGACATTGGCTCGAATTGACCAAAATATAGCATGCAACACCTCGATGGGAACAAACAGAGTCTAAATCACTGTACTTGCAACAAGATTTCTAAATGTGGGGGAAAAATCACTTACAGTCATTGTCCCTTGGTCGATTTTCCCTTTCTGAGTGCCCTCACCTCTCGCTCTAGCTTTCCTCCTACCAAATGGTTCTTAGTATTGCTCCTCAACTCAATGGCCTTGCAACACTCATCTAGTGAAGTCTCACAACTCTCCACTCAGGGGCTAGATGCAGTGGTTCTTGGTGCAACTCTCCAGTTAGGGTCTCGGTGTAGTATGCTATGTCATGCTCCTACGTGCATGAGGCCAAAATTCAAAATATATAGTTTATATATATGCTATGTCAACATGTAGTTTATTTTATTTTCTAAAAAATATAATTTTTGTATGGTGGCTTGTTGAGCTTATATAGTTGGTTTTCTATTTCTTTTTATTTTTTGATGATTTATTTCCTATGACATGATTGAATATTATCTACGGTCCTAGTGATTTTTAAAAAGGATTATGATATGTGATGTTTAATCATGATGGATGTCTAAGAATCAGTGATTGAAATACTACTTGACTAAAGATTGAGCTATATCATATTTTTTCATTTAAACATCATGGAAGAAATGCTTGCAATAAATGTCTTATTAATGTATCCTACAAGGTTTCTTTTCCTATTTTTTTTTTGTCCTATTCTTGTTATGACTTATTTTTTTACATTGGTCTATTATAGTAATGGGGAGAATATCTAGTGAATCAATTCTTTTAGTCTCTTTGATTCTTATCTAGGTTGTGCATAATGAATTTTCTTCTATCCTATGATTCATTGATTGTTGGTTTAAAACACTCACTACAACTAACATGGATATGAATTATGATGTGGGTGTGAGAAGGGATTGTTGAATATGAAGGAATGGTTTTGGAAAGTACTCCTTGATCAAATGAGTCATTTTCTTGTCATGGGTATTTAGAGACACAAATTAATATATTCAATCTAGTTATTGACACATCTAAAGCATGTCAAAGGCACTTGAAGGTATGCTATGACATAAGAAGATTGTTAAAGGTGATGTCAAGTCTTGATCCATTAGAGTAGGAAAACATAGATGCATTGGTACAAAAGGTTCAAAATTTCAACTTGGAGGAAATGGATAATTACCTAAAGAGACTGAGATTGGACCAAGTTTATATTATGATACAATGAAACTGGAAAAGGGATGATGAAATGGTTAAGTATGAAATTGTAGAGATAAATGGAAAACACTAGAACTAATTTTAGCACTATGGATTAATCCAGGACTCAAAATTCCACTAAGAGGCATCCCTTACCTCTTAAATTAATTCCATAGGTGGGTTTATCCTCCAATATAGTGCCATTGGTTAGCTTACCATGTGAACTTCCGCTATAAGTAGGATTACCATACACTTTCATAACATGCATGTGTGGTTTCAAAAGGTTTATACGTTCTTGTGAATTTGAAAGAAAGGCATGTTTTGACTTTTCCAATAAGTGTTAGGAGTTATTTTGACTTGGTTTTAGCATTAGAGTGACAAACCTTGTGGTTTAGGTTCCATAAACAAAATATACTCATTTTTTTAGCTTCCTATTATCATCTTTATATTCAATGAGCTTTTTAAAGATCATCTAAATATTCATTTCTAGTGAAAATGCACAAACTGATGTGTAATATATCCAAGGTGAGGCTCAAAGAGCCTCGTCTTCTGAAACCATTAACCAAATAAATGCTAAGAACAATATATGAAAGAGATGAAGAATAAGGCAACTTGTATTATTAGGAAGGACGAGATGCAACAATGAAGGACCTTCAGTTTGACACAGTGGAAATGATGTTGCACAAGAGATTTACAAACCTGAAGATATGCCTTGATGATTTTTGGCATGTTCACAAAAAGAACTATGAAGCCATTCTTGAGCATGGGAGAGTGAAAAATAGATTGGGTATGTTGGAACTAGAATTTTCACATAAAATTCAATTGATTTTGTCATATAAAATCAAGGGTCTCTCTCAATATTCTCATAAAATTTATGGTACTACCATCCATGAAGTCAAATTAGCCTTTACCACCATACCGCTACCATACTTGAGTATCCCATATATGCCTTGCCTTTTATCTCCTTACCGCAACCTTCAACAAAGTAACTCACAGTAGCGCGGTAAGAGGGTCACAATAAATTGTTTTACCACTATACTGTGGAGGGTTGATACCTAGCCCACGGTAAAGCGGGGTTATTAACAATACTAGTAGAGGAAACTGCTATACCGTGAGGGGTTGTAATGTTGCTCACAGTAAAGCGGTATATAAGGTAACATTGATATGGGTAAATTGATAGTTCCTAATGTGTTTGTTGATATTGAGCTAATTAGAGCTCTAGCCAGTAGATATCATGCCTCGTCGAAAGTTTTTAGGCTCCCAGATGGACAATGTTTGGTAGATATCTCCAGGGAAGCTATAATTAGGTGTTTTGACCTAAATAAGCAAGCTGTCATAAAAATAGATTTAGGGAGGCTAGAGCAGGAGTACAAACGATTGAAGAGGACTTATAGAATTGATGAAAACCACTTGCACATGAAAAGGGGTGATAAGAATAGAGTCCTTCCTATTCCATCTACAAAATTTGAACCCTTCCAATGTATGACTTTTAGACTTATTTCAAAAACACCTATTATGCATTATGCCAGATTCTTGGATTTGATGCTGAAGACAATATGTCAATTGGATTGATGAGGATGGAAATGACTATCCAACACCCGGAGTCTAATGTGGAGTTTGATTTTGCTTCTATCATTGAGGAACAAATCCATGAAGGTCTATTACAGGTTGGGTAAGCTAAGGCCCCTATCACTTTCAGAAAATATTCTCTATTGTGTCATTTAATTCTATTTCAAAATGAGACAAAGTGGACTAAAAGGATGAAGTTGAGTGCACATGAAAATGGAGTTATGTTCCCAGTGCAAAATTGGTGCTATATTTGGGATAGTAGGTACCCTGAAGGTGACTTTATTGTGTTTAGAGATGAATTTTCCCTCATATTAATTGATGTCCTTGGTTTTCCTACGCCGAGGTTACCACAATCTTTAATGAAAGTTATGAGACCCATGCAATACAAACAGGATCAAGGTTTCATACACAACTATGTTGACTGGTTTTTAATGCCACAATATACCATCATTAGGGTGTATGGTTGTGATTAGGCCCTACATATTTTACCAAAGTTTATGCCTAGTAGAGTTTTGTTTTTAGAATTTATCTAGAAAATGCTCTAGATGGAGCATAGTCTCATGAAGAATCAGAGGAAGGGGACTTTCCTACCTAACATAACAGTTTTTGAGAAGTTATCAGTTGGGTCAGATATGTTGGAAGAAGTGCAAAAATTCATAAGAGCCAATTTTGCTCTCAGATCAGGAAAAGTGAGAGTATGTGATCCAGAGGGTCACATCAATAATATTAGAAGGCTAACCATATGTCGGTCCACAAATTGATGGAAGGGGATGGTTGACTTTAAGTGTATGTCGAAATAGCGACAAAAATCACAGTGTCACAATTTCAAAGAACGTTGGGCATAATTTTTTTTTAAAAATGAAAATTTCACATTAAATACGAAGGTACACGATGATACATCTAATTATACATCTTTCGTCGGAAAGTTTCGCCATATTTTGCAACCAAATAAGTTAGTGAGAATTGAAAGGTGATAAACAAGAATGATATGGTTGGTTGTGTCATAAGCTATTTTTAGCTTTGTGGATGTTAATAGTTATTCTATTCTATACTATTTCAAATCCTTAGGTGGATCATGGATATAGTGGTTTTCTTATGCAAATGATTTTAGTGAGGGATAAAACTAAAAAAATAGTAGTTTTCACCTAAATCAACTATTGTTAAAAAGTTAAAAAGAAAAGAAAATGCATGCTATGTTGGAGAAGGAACACAAAAAAGATGATGCATTCTAAATTAAGTTTGTGACCCCACTTTTCTCTCATCATTATAAATTAATTTTGTGCCTCTTTTTATAAAGATTTATATGGGTAAATTCATCCTTATCAATGTGACAATCAAGCATTATTGCTAGAATTGCCATCAATTTCTTATGATAAAATAAAAGGTAAAATTTTATAGTCAATTAGATTGATGATAATTTATTTTTTCATATTTTTTAATTATAAAATTTATATATTTACTTAAGAAAAGATAAATATTTCTTGAATAGATAATTCTAATTTTCTTTGTTGACAAATAAATTGTCAATAACTAATCAAGCAATATTGATGACAATAGTATTGGCTACTAATTGACTATTGATGACACTTTCACATTTCAACTATTAATTTTGTAATTTTAGAGATTTAAAATAAATCATGTTTTAATCTTCATTCCCATGTTTTTACATTCTAATTGAAAATCATTTTTTTGAGTTCCCTTTACATGTATTTCCTTATATTTGAAAATCAAAATTTTGAACCTTTCTTGCATTTTTCATTATTTCACGTTTTTAATGTATTTTAGTTCAAAATCATATTTTTTCATCATATTTTGCAATTTTAGATCAAAACCACAACTTTCCCCCTTATTGTCAATTTTCAATCTTTTACCTCTAATTATAAATCTTGGTTTTCCTCCCTTAACTATCAATTCTTATAATAGAGTTAGAAATCATACTTTTGAACTTGTCTTGCACTTTATCAACTCAGTTAGAAATAACACTTTTGGACCCTCTTTGCACTTTGTTTTGCCATAACTTTCTCTTTAAGATTTGGTTTTCACTTTGTTTGAAGCATTATAAATCTCTTGTTGGTGCATATAATATGAAATTGGTTTGATTTTGAAATATGTAGAAACAAATCAAGGGAACATATACTTCTAAGATAAGGATTATATAAAGAAAAGGCCTAAAACTTTTATAAAAAATGATTTGGAAAACAATTTTTTATAAAGTTACAATAAATCACTTATCTTAGACATTGACATACTTGTAGCATAGAGGAGTAGACAAAAAATTAATGAAAGACGAAGTGTTCTCAGATAGATTCATTGTTGTGGCCTCTTCGATATACAACACAAAATATCTAAGTTGTGTCAATCATAGTTACCAAATATAATTGTACAAGATCGATTTCCTTCTTTTTTGTGTGTTTTCCTATCAATAAAAAAACTACATTTTAAAACTCTCCAAAATTTTCCTTTTTAGATAGTATACTTTGATTTAGAATTTTTTTTAGAATATATTTTAATTTAGAAAAAAAAATAGGACCTTTTTTAACTTAAAAATTGCAAAAAGGAGATGATGTTAGCTTGAATTGTTTGATATAAACAAATATATATAATTTATAATGATGAAAAAAATTAATTTTTTATTAAATTTGTTATAATAGATTTTGAAGTTTTTCAAATGATTATAAAATTAATTACACTGAGGTGTTCCTTATACGAAGTGAACGACCTTTTTAAAATCAATGGTTGAAAATTGTAGAGAAGGATGTAACACTGTTAAAATGATCTCAACTATCATTTTTTTAAAAATATTTAAAAATATAATATATAATTAAAAACTACATTCTTATCTAGTCTTAACTTAAAATCAAGAAAACACAGGATAAGAATTGTTTTTTTCTTTTAAATTTTTTAAATTTAGATAAATAATAATAAGTTTTTATATATATTTTTTTAAATAATAATATTAATAATAGTAAATCAATAATTATGAATTGACTTTTTATCTTCTGAATAGGTTTTATTTTATTTTTCACTTTTAAATTTTGGTATTACTTGTAATTTTAATATAAAAATTAGAATTTTACTTTTAACAATTTTAATATAGTTTATTTTTATTTTAATATTTTATTTGAAATACAATTTTACTTTTTAAAATTTAATTTATTTAATAATATTATATATATAAATTTTATTTTTTAATATTGAATTTATGTTAATATTGTTTGTAATATATTAATTATATTTTATAGATATATATTTTATTAATATTTCAATTCTAAATTTCTTGTGTATTTAATCAAAAATATGCAGAAACTCTCGCACTCCTCTGGTCTAAGGGTTTCTTCTAGCACAAATGAAGCGATTGGCATGGGCTCTGCTGGTGCTTCCATGGCGCAGGTTTGCGATGGTGCTAGGGCCTTCGCCTCCCTACGCAAGGGACAAAGTATGAGTTTTAAGGATGCGGTGAGGGATGAAACTAGGGATATGGATCTGCAGTAGGGGTGGGTGAGAAACACTGCTCTGAAATAGAGCCAGAATATTGGGGCTCCGATTTCACAGCAGAAGGAAGCCTTGCTTCATAAATCTTCACCTCCAAAGGGAACTGACGGGATTGCAGACACCATGCATAATGGACCTGCAATTAGGGTTTCCCATGCATTTGCTACAGCTGAGATCCGGATGGATAAGTTAGTCAAAGATTGTGAAGAATATTTACAAACTAATGCCTTAATATGCAGATTCACCAAGGTATGGCCAAAACTATTTGATTTGCACTCCTAGATTTCTAAAACTTGGAATAAGTTTATGGAGGATGAAATATGTTTGTTCCCCTATGCCAGAGGGTTTTTTATTATTGAATTTGAATATACCAACGACAAAGAATGGGTGCTAAAAAATGGTCCATAGGTATATCAAGGGAAATAATTTATATTCATGAAATCTTGGTACCCATCTTTTGATCCAAGAACTAAAACATTTTCCCATGCCTTTTTCTGGGTGCGACTGCCTTATCTATCTTCCATTTCAATTCTGGGAATTCGATTGTTTGCAAGCCATTGGCAATGGATTAGGAAAGTTTCACTGAGCTACTCAAAAGAAACACTGAATTACCAAAGTTCCACCTATGCGTGTATATGTGTGGAAATGGATCTTTATAATGGTTTTCCAGCGGAGATCGTATTAAAGGTTAGAGATCGTTGCTGGAGGCAACCTGTGGATTATGAAAGAATAGCCTTTTGTTGCAAGAAATGCTTTGCAATTGACCACTTCACACCCCAATGTCAAAAGATATGCACCCACAAGTGAGATTATGGGGGAAGGCCCACCTGGTGGATTGGGGTAGAACCCAAACATTATTTCATACAACCTAGCTCACAAAATGAGTCCCACTCACCTCAAGATTCTGCAATAACTCATTCAAGAACACAAAATGCTCCAACTGATTCCAATTCAAATCTACCAATTGCTTAGTGAGGTGTATTTAGCTCATCTACGAACAACTCCACTATTCCTGATACCACTCATTCCTCAAACTCTGAAATTTCCCTCCAACATCGGGCATCTTCACCTTTGCAGCTAGAGCAAGCGTGGACAGAGGTAAAAAGGAAGAAACATCCCAAGCACCAAATGTCTTTAAGCTTAGCATCAAAAGAGAAGAAGTTGGAAGGAAAGGGTAGCCATGACTTGGCTCCAGAAAAAGGAGGCTCGAAGGGGGCAGTAAAAATGGTGGAGGTTGAAGATGTCACAATGAGGATGTCAGGGATGAGGTCCCCCGATTGTTACCTCATTAGTTCATAGCTCTATTCAAAAGTAATAGTGAGAATCTATTGTCTACAATGGGTAGGAATGGAATAAGCCATAAGCAAGGGTAAATTTGGTTTGGTGTGGTTTTTGTGCTCCCCATTCGTGGGTCTGAAGCAGGTTTTTGTGCTCCCCAATATTGGGTTTGAAGCAGTCCAAATTTTTACTTTATTCACTTTATGGGTGTTGCCCCACAAGCAGTGATTTACCGAGCAAAAAAAAAAACAAGTCTAACAAATTAAAAAAATAGTTTTACTTTTATATTTAACCATTTTTTAACTTGATAAGCTTATTATTTGTTATTAATTTTTTAAAATTATCATGTTTATTAATATTTGAATTTTGATATATTTTGACTTTCCATTGAGTTTATTTTATTTTAGTTTTAAATTTAGATTTAAGTTTGAAATTTATTTTTATTAATCTTTTTAATGAAATTACAATAATAATTAAAAAATTAATAAAATTAATTTAACTTATAATTATTTGTCTTATTAAAACTTAAATTATTGTAGAATAATTCTATTTGGGATTTTTGTTATATAATTTATATAATAAAATGAATTTCAAACTTAAAATAGAAATTAAAATTTAAAGAGTGGTGGGGGTGCTGTGAAGGTGGTTTTCTGTGTCCAGGGATGGAACTACAGGGAGTTATACTCCCGGGGTAGCATGTCATTTGATTAAGGATAACTAGGCCCAAAGCCCTCTGTGGTCTTACTGGTTTGGAGAATGGGTGGAGAAGCTTAGAGGAGAGGAACAGGGAAGGGTAGGACTGAGGGTAGCACCAAGGCCAGGGTGCTCCAGGGATAGAAGCATGGGAGGCAAGAGGCCAGAATGGGAAGGAATGAGCTAAGAAAGGAATAAAAATGAAGAGGTCAGGAGAGTAGGCCATCATGAGAGGATATGGAACCAAAGAAATCAGAGATCGCGAGGTCGAAATCAAAGATCAGGACATCGGGATCATCATAGAATAAACCGATCGAAGAATCGTAAAGCGTCGAAAAGATCGAGAGATCGAAATCGGCAAGACGATCCCTTCTCCTTCCTATCCCCCAGGCTCACTGTCCCTCCATCCTCTCATTCTTTCTCTTTTATCTCTTTTCCTCTCCTCTCTATCTCTCCTATCTTTATCTTGTCACCTCTTCTTGCATCTCATCTCTCTTTCCCTATCTTTCCCTGTATATGTCTCTATATCCTCCCTCTTTCTGTCCATGTCCTCTCTCCTCTCCCTGATCTTTCATGTCATATAGCTTCTCTGTCCTCTGTTTCTCTCCTCTCCTCCACTATATATATATATATATATGCTCTGTATGTATGTATGTATATATATCTCCCTCTCTATATCTATCTCAATATCTCTCTCTCAAACACACACACTCCTTTTTGTTAGGAAAACGTGTCTCAATCTTGAAATTATATAAGGTTTATTGATGATAGGATGTATGTATATATATATATATATATATTTCCTAGTTACACCAATGGATGTATACATTGGTAGCACAAAGAGAAATGTGATCGTGTTAACAAAAACTCTTAAATGGCCGACATACATTAAATAATGATATATTGTAAATTTGGACTGTTCGTTAGTAGGTTTTAGATCTAATGACATATATTTTGTTGGTCTGTCTAGCCCTATAATATAACCCTATTTTATGAGGGTGTTGTATTACAACTGTGATATTGTGATCTATTATGAGATTCTGATAGCAATCATGTTATCTCTTGATATTTGGTGGTGGTACTCTTGTGAGAAGCTTGCTCTGCAAGTATATTGCAATCTTTCTAATTTCTGAATAATATATTAGGCGGCTTTTGGAGTGTGGAGTTTTTCTCTCGAAAGGGTTTTCCTCATGTAAATCACTATGTCGTGGTATGCATGATATTTATGTTTATTCTTTTTAAGTCTATGTAACTGTAAAGATCTATAAAGTTTTGCATTATTCTCCTCTCAAGATTAGTGTAGGAAGTTGTTCTGCTACCTTAGCTTCCTTACAAGTGGTATCAGAGCCTAATCACCTTCGATTTCAGTTGTGGGTTGTTGGGTTTTTTGAACTAATCTAGATTTGAGTGGGAGCTTGTGCAAAAGACACTTTGTGATCTTGTTGCAAGAATTTTCAAATTGCAAGTTCATTGAGGAGAATAGAGATGGAGAAATTTTTTAGAAATAATTTTGAGATGTGGAAGCTAAAGATGGAGGATCTGTTGATAGATCGAGATCTGCGGGATGTTGTTGATGAGAATGTTTCAAGGCCTGTAGATCCTACTCAGGCTACTCAATATGATGTTATTGACCATAAAGCCAAGGGTCTAATAAGAATTTTCTTGGCAGACTCTGTTTTAATCAATGTCCATGAGGAGACCTCTACACAAAAACTATGGAAGAAACTTGGTGAAATGTATCAAGCCAAATCTTTAGTGAACAAGATTTTCTTAAGGAAGAAATTGTATTCCTTGAGAATGGAAGAGGGTGGATGAATCATAGACCACCTAGATGCATTCAATATGTTGGTGGCTCAATTGGCATCAGTTGGTGTCAAAATGGATGAGGAGGAGAAATGACATATCTTGAGCTTTGTTCTTTGTCTGATTCGTGGGATTCTCTTATTATGGCTATTGGGAGTACTTCTATTATTTTGAAGACTAAAGATGTGGGTTATTTTCTTTCTGAAGAGATGAGGAGGAAGGTATCCATCACTGCTAAGGAGGCCCTAAATGTTTGTGGAAGACCTAAGGAAAAAGGCAAGAAGAATGAGAAGTGTGATAAATCCAAGTCCAAGAGGAGATCTAAATATCCTAGAAAGTCCAAAGTTATTTGCTAGAACTGTGGTAAGCCTGAACATGTTCATAAGGAATGCAAAGATAAAAAGAAGAAGAAAAAAGAAGATATTTGATTCTGATTCTGAGTTTGAGAAGAAAGATGGTGACACATTCATCATAGCGTTGGCAACTCATGCAAGTAATGAAGCATGGTTAATTGACTCAAGTGCATCCTTTCATTTGACCTTTAATAGAGATTGGTTTTCTAAATATGAAGAATTTGATGGAGGTAAGGTGTACTTGGGTGATGATTCTTATTTAAATATTATTGGTCATGGTATAGTTAAAATCAGGTTTCTTGATGGTAGAATAAAAAGGATTAATGGTGTGTTGCATATACCTGGATTAGCACGAAATTTGTTATCTGTGAGAAAACTAATAGATGGAGGTGTGCAAGTAGTATTTTTTGATGCATGATGCAAGATAGTTAGAGGTGTTATGGTGATTGCTAGAGGTGTCCGATATGGCACATTGTATAAGCTTGATGCATGCATTGTCGAGTGCAATAGTATTTATGTGAAAAGTGACTCTATGGAAGAGGTGAGGGTTTCTTCTTCAACAGATGGTCATGGATTTTGGGTACCCAAGGGTGCTCTTTCTTCTGAATCAAAGTTACCTGCAAAGAAAACTATGTTATGGCACCAAAGACTTGGCCACATTGGAGAAAAGGGTCTGATTTTAATCTTGATTCAATTTTTGTGAGCATTGCATTTATGGAAAACAAAACCACGTTCAATTTTACTTGAGTTCTCATAAATTTTGTGTTGTACTAGATCTTATTCATTTTGACATGTGTTTGGTCTTGTAGATGTTCCTTCGATTGGTAAATCCACATATTATGTTTCATTTATTGATGATTATAGTAGGACATGGGTATATTTTCTAGAGAGGAAATTTGAAGTTTTCAATCGATTTAAAGAATTTAAAGCAATGGTTGAGTTGCAAACTGGAAAAAATAAATAAAAATTTGAGGACTAATAATGGCGATGAATTTTTCTTTAATGATTTTGATAGATTCTGTAAATATTGTGGTATTCATAGATAGAAGACAACTTTGTATTCTCCATAACAAAATGGAGTTACAAAAAGAATGAACAGGACACTGATATAGAAGGCTAGGATTATGTTGAATGGTGTTGGTCTAGAACAAAGGTTTTGGGCTAAAGTTGTTGCCAATGCTTGTTATCTGATTAACAAGTCTCCTACATCAGCTCTTGTTGATAAGATGCTTATAGAGTCATGGTTGGGTTGCAAGCCTTCATTAAGACATCTTATATTTTTTGGTTGCGAGGCATATGTACATGTGCCAAAGGAGAAGTGAACAAAGTTCGAGAACAAGGTTGTGAAATGTATCTTCATTAGATATAGTTATGGTGTGAAAGGATACAAGCTTTGGGATCCTATTGCATAAAAGGTAATATATAGTAGAAGTGTGATTTTTAGAATCTAAGCCTTCTATTACATTGTAGCTATAATAAAGTAAACAAGAAGCTGTGATTCAATTTCCTTCTACACCTGAGAAAGTTGAATAGGGGCCATGGATAGACAAGAAGTTAAGGAGAGCTCATCTAGTTTCTTTAGAAGAGGAGGAAGAACCTCGAACTCAGCTTGTTCGCAGGTCTACAAGACATATAAAACCATTTGAAAGGTATTCACCTGATGATTAGAGATGTATTTTTGCTTTAAATACTAACATGGATGAACCCAGATTTGTAGAAGAGGCACTAGGTATGAATGATGTAGAATCTTAGAAGGTTGTTATGGATGAAGAAATGTCGTCTTTGAAAAAGATTGATACATGGGATCTTGTACTATTGCTTGAAGGATGAAAACCTATTGGTTGTAAATGGGTGTTCAAGAAAAAGATTGGTTCATATGGAGATATTGAGAAGTACAAAGCAAGGTTGGTTGTGAAGGGTTACTCTCAAGTTGAGGGTGTTGAAATTATGGTGAGATATTTTATCTTGTTATAAATATGACATCCATTAGATTTTTGCTTTCTATTGCTGCTACTTATGATCTAGAGGTTGAACAAATGGATGTGAAAATTGCTTTCCTTCATGGTGACTTGGAGGAGGATATTTATATGACACAGTCAGAGTAGTACATGGTGAAAGGTAAAAGTAAGTTAGTTTGCAAATTGAAGAAATCTTTGTATGGCTTAAAAGAGAGTCCTAGGATGTGGTACCAAAAATTTGATACATATGTGTTGAGTTTGGGATTTGAGCGTTCTAAATCAGATCATTGTGTTTATTACAAAACTAATGGTTATTGTTTCTTATTTATTGCATTATATGTTGATGATATGTTATTTATTTGCAAAGGGAAAGGTATGGTTTCAAAACTAAAATCTCAACTTGATACTAAATTTGAAATGAAAGATCTTGGTGCAACCAGACACATTCTTGGGATGGAAATTAAAAGAGACAGAGTAAATAGAAAGATATGGCTTGGCCAAAGTAACTATGCTAATTCAATTTTACAGAGATTTAACATGCATGACTGTAAACCATTGTGTGTTCCAGTTTTAGTTGGAACAAAGTTATCTATTTTAGATTGTCCAACATCAGAGATGGAAGACATGAGCAAAGTGCCTTACCAGAGTATAGTTGGAATTTTAATGTATGCTATGGTTTGTACAAGACCAGACATTGCCCAAGCAGTGGGAGTTCTTTCTAGATATATGTATAATCCTAGTAGAGTTCATTGGGATGCAATTAAAAGAGTCTTTAGATATTTGCATGGTACCTCATATTATTCTTTGTGTCATCATAGTAATATGACTGAAGATGAGATTTCCTTTGATATTCATGGTTATGTGGATTCAAACTGGGTAGGTGATGTTGATAATAGATGATCCACTAGTGCTTATGTGTTAACTTTATTTGGTGGTGTGATTATTTAGATGAGTAAGTGACAGGTTGTGGTTGATTTCTCTACTACTGAAGTAGAGTATATGGCAGCTACTCATGCTTGGAAAGAAGGCATTTGGATTAAGAGACTATGTTTAGATATTGGAATAAAACAAGGTGCAGTGATAATTTATTGTGACAATCAAAGTGTGATATGTCTAGCCAAGAACCCAATATCTCATGCTAGGACCAAGCACATTGATGTATAGTATCATTTTGTTAGAGATATGGTCGAAGATGGTAGGGCGAAGGTAGTTAAGGTAGAAACTTTGATGAATATTGTTGATTCTTTAACTAAGCCTATGAGCACAAAGAAGTTCAAATGGTGTTCAGAGAATATGGGCCTTTTGGCCCCTAGCAATTCAAGAGATGATGTTTACACCCTCTCGTTTCTCTTGCAAGGTTTTTGACAAGTGGGAGATTTGTTGGGAAAATTTGTCTCAACCTTGCAATTATATAAGGTTCATTGTTGATAAGATGTATGTATATATTTCCTAGTTACATAGATAGATGTATACATTGGTAGCACTAAGTGAAATGTGAGCATGTTAACAAAAACTCCTAAATGACCAACATACATGAAATGATGTTATATTGTAAATCTAGATTGTTTGTTATTAGGTTTTAGATCTAATGGAAGATATTTTGTTGGCTTGTCTTTCCCTAGAATGTAACCATATTTTATGAGGGCATTGTATTACGATTATGGTATTGTGATGTATTCTGAGAGTTTAATAGCGGTCGTCTTGTCTCTTGATCTCTGGTGGTGATAAATCTATGAGAAGCTTGCTCTACAAGTATATTGTAATCTTTGTGATTTCTGAATAATATATTGGGTGGCTTTTGGATTGTGGGGTTTTTCTCCTGAAAGGGTTTTCCCCACGTAAATCACTATGTCGTGGTATGCATGATATTTATGCTTATTTTTTTTAAGTTTTTGTAATAGTTAAAGATCTGTAAATTTTTGCATTATTCTCCTCTCAATATTAGTGTAGGAAGTTGTTCTACTACCTTAGCTTACTTACACTTGTTTCTCCTTCCCTATCTCTATCTCCATATCTCTTTCACTCACTCTCTCTCACTCGTGCTCACTCATTGTTTCTCCCTCCCTATCTCTATATTTATCTTTATCCCTATCCCTATCTCTCCCCCCTCTATCTCTCTCCCTC
>VDFB02162720.1:0-10848 GCA_007258455.2 Sequoia sempervirens
GGAGAGAGCGGGTAGAGAGAGAAAGGGCGAGAGGAGAGATAGAGAGAAGTAGAGAGGGAAGGAGAGGCATAGAGGGAGAGGGGGTGAGATAGAGAGCAAAGAAAGATATCTATTCTAATTATTTCATAGTTTTAATAAATTTCAATAAAAAATTATTGAGCATTTATTTTCAACATTAAAGTAGGTCAGATATCTATTCTGTTAAATTTATGCGAGATAATAATGATTTTAGTTTTAAAAATACCAATTTTGTTTTCACCAAACCTTTTAACAATAAACTAAAAGCCGCTTGATAGTAACTACAATTTGATAAAATAGTTGACGACGAAGAAGAAAATGAGTGAATGGTAACATTAATTGATAAAAAAGAAAAGCTGAAGATCCAGGAATTTATTGTCTAGTTTATTTAATATAGCGTAGCTCATGTAGAGGTGTGTGAATGGTCCTCTTCCAAAGAGGATGCAATCCTTGGACAACAGTAGGATAAGTTATACTTGTCACAGCAATGATCTTGACAGCATCCACTGTTTGAGGTACCGCTAGGTGCATCAGTCGGGGTGTTTCTCTGCAAAGTCCAATAAAATTTAGATTTCATAATAAATGATAACAAATCAAACTTTATACTGTGTTGTTTAAATTTATCTTAAAATGATAGTCAAGTATAAATTCTATAAAAAATTAGAATGATTACATACATGAAGACCCCATGATAGAATTCGTTTTATAAATCCATATATTTTTGAGGCTGCATTCACAACAAATATTTTATAATCAACTATGAAAATTGTTAACTAATTAATGATCAATGAACTGGCTGTTTAGACCGGATGAGCTTATAAGGCCATAATAGCTGGTTCATTGTCGCATTTCAAATATCAGTCTATACATAAAATAAAAGAAATCAGCGGTTTACAACAGTACTTTAATGGACAATATCTATTCAGACATCAGAATGTATATTTGATCATATTTATTAATAATTAATAAAAATTATCTGATTAGACAGTATGAATTTAAGAAGGCCTTTGCTATCCCAAAAAAAATATTTGAGCTCTTCCAACACAAATAGCCCCAACATATCTCACTTAAACTTGAATTCCACTGAACATATAAATAGGATTACATAGTACAAAATTTTAACATACCTGAACTTTGGTATGCACGGGACAAGGTTGGGATGCTCTGGTCTTCACCACCATCAGAGAAGAAAAAAAACAGCAGTACAAATGCAAATACAAATGCACATAACAACACAAGGAAATTAATTTTTTTGAGACGCATGATGATATTATCGCAGTTCAGACGAAATTCTAAAACTACAAGCTGCCATTTATAGCAAATATATGGATTCCTACGACAAAGGGGTGGATTAGGTCTTTGCAGTAATCTTTAAAAAGAATATTCCGTGTGTGTACGCATAAATAATATTTTAAGCTTAATGGAAGCAAACAACTGAGTTATTTGTAATTGTCGTCGAAATGTTATGATTAACCGAAGCAAACAACTGATTTATTTGTAATTGTCATCGAAATGTTATGATTGATGGATTCTAACAGTTTCTTGCTAGAGATACTCGTAACATTTAACTCGGTGCAAAAGCATTTTTTTTTTTTGTTATAACGAACACGAAGTTAACCTGTAAGATTGTCTTGTAGAACTTTGCCATTATCAATATGAAGTGTGGAAATATTAGTATTTGAATTTATCAATTTTTTAGAAAAAAATAAAAAAATAAAAAATGATTGAGCAGGGTTTTATGAGAAAAGAAAATTTACATAAATAAAGCATAGAAATGTTCAATTGATGGATTTTAACCATTTCTTGTTGGAAATACACATAACATTTAACTCTTGAAAAAAAATATTTTTTACTATAACAATGCGAAGTGAATCCACACCATGTGGTTTCCTTGGTTAGGCAAATGTAGATTGTCCTATAGAACTTTACCATATTCAATATAAAGTGTGGAAATATTGGTATTTGTCTTTTAGAAAAGAAAGGAAAAAAAAAAACTTCAAAAATATATATTTTGGGTTGAGTAGGACTTTATGAGAAGAGAAAATGCACGTAAGTAAAATGTAGAAATGTTTTGATTGATGGATTCTAACCATTTCTTGTTGGAGATACACGTAACATTTAACTCAATGTAGAAGAATATTTTTCATGACACAAAGTTAACCTGCACCATGTGGTTTCCCTTGGTTAGGAAAATGTAGATTGTCTTGTAGAACTTTATCATATTCAATATAAAGTGTGGAAATATTAGTATTTGTCTTTAAGAGAGGATTCTATCAACCTTTTAGAAAAAAATTCTAAAAAAAAAGTGGGGGTGTTGAATAAAGTATGATTTCTCAGTTTTTACGTTTTAGATTTAAGGGGTGTCTTTGGGGTGGAGTTGAATGTTCCTCCCATCTCCTTTCAAAAATTTTGTTGTCATATGTCGTTCATCTATAATTATTTAAATTTGTGCTAATAATTTTTAAGATTTATCTATATAGTTATTGACTAAAATTCCTTATTCCTAAGAAATAATCACAAGACCATTAGAAATTTTGAAGCTTAAAGTTTTAGGCTTATGCATTAATATAAAATTCATAAAACTCCCAACTTATAAAAGTTCCTTAAAATTTTCAACAACACCTTTTGATATATTTTAGGAAGGCCCTGTCCATGGATGGAAAACCTAATTAAGTAATTTTTTGAAGGGAACACAATTATATTCAAGGGGTTGAGATAAAAAAGATGAAGTCTTGGATTTTTAATTTAAATTTTGAAAGTAAATCTTAAATTTCCCCATCTCTAATTAGATTTTTCTTTCTTTTTCATTCATTTACCTAGTTGAATTATAATAAGTAAATCATGTTATTTATAATATAAATAAATGACAAGAAATTATGGTTATATAAATTATATTATTTAAAAAAGTGAATATTAAAGAAATTGTGGCTTTAATTCATGTTATTATTTAAAAATAGAATTTTATTTTATTTCTAGGGTTTGTGATGGCACACAACATTCGCTTAATTTCCCTTATACTGCCTAATGTAGGTTGCATTCCAAACTAAATCACTACTCACTCAAGAACTCCATGCACAATAATAGCAAAAGTAAACTATAATTTTTTTGTTGGCTATAGGTTAACTTGCAACAACTCACAAACCATTAGAACCTTTCCCTAAGATTACCACCCAACTTACATTAACTATCCTATAATAGTTCACATATAGCAAAGGGCACTTACCTTACTTGAACCTAAACACACACATGGACACTATTTGAAAATTAAATGCAAAAAACACATTTCAGTTTATTAAATGTTTATTTTATTCACACAGATGTGACCTTCCCTTCTCACTCTCACTTACACGTACACATAGCAACTCAGTTAGACGCAAAATCTCAACATTTGTTATATATCTCTTTTGATTATGACCTTGGTACTCACACACAATTATTCACCCTTGTATTTTTTTCAAATGAAGTTTGAATTCTTCATACCATATGACCCAATCAATCTCACATGCATTTTTTGCCTCTTCTTGTCTCATTATTCAATCTTATGAAATCTCTTCACATCTTCTCACATTGCTACCTACCCAATCTCAAATGAGATCTTTTCCTCATTTTTAATTCTACATATTTACTCTCATGTGCTACTGTAATGATAGAAAAAGGTCCCATCTAACATGGCCTTGATTTAGTGTTGCAATATGTCTAACATATTCACATTAGATCTTGGGCCCTTGTGAACTAAATCATCTTATTAGTGCCTTGTTTGGAGGGTTGTAAAGTGTTGTAATACACTTCCACACTTTTCTATGGTTTTCATTAATAATTGGGATTTCTTATGCTTTAATTGGCCCTATTTTACATCAACAAGCCCCATCTAATGCATCTTTTCGAGGTTAACCTTGGCACAAATCATTACCCAATCATAATTTAGGTGTTTGAATATTCAATGGCCTAGATTTAGTGATCTAGGACTCATTTGCCACCTTGGGAAAATGAGTCCCACTTAGATTTTTGGGTCCTACTATTAGTTTCACACATTTCTAAGCATTTTTAAATTTGGTCCCATACATTATGCCTTGTGGGACTCATATGTCACCTTGGGTGAGTGACTTTTTTGTGGCCCAAAATAAAAATTAATTAAATTTTTTGATGGGATTTGATCCTCCTAGATTTGATGTTAGAATATAGTGTTGTAATTTCAGGAATTCTTGCATAATTGAGTATAAATATAAGGTTCTTTCATTCATTTTCACCTAAGAATTTTGTGAGAGAATTCCTAATAGTAAGTTAAGTTCACAAGAGCATTGAAGTGTCTTCAAGAATATATTATCAAGCATTTTAGAGAAGCATTCAAGCACCACTCATCATTTTAAGGACTTCATGCATCATTTTTGTTTTGGAGCTAACAACTATGATGTAGTTTTTTATGATTTAAGCAAGTGTTCAATTCAAAATCTATCATCTTTAATCAAGAGTCAAGATCTGCATTCATTTAATCCATTGCATACATGTTTGTAGTATATTATTGATAGGGTTTCGTGAGTTGCAATATCATATTTTTCTCATCCATCATTCTCCATTACTATTTTATTCTATTTCAAGGTTTGATTACCAAAACGAGATTTGACCAAGGTAAACCCCTATCCATTAATCCCACAACATTTTTCCCTCTCCTTTGTGTGTGATTTGTAGGTCTAGGTTGTAGATTTTGTAACTTGGAGCATGATTGGAACAAAGTTATCAAATCATTCCAAGTTGTAAAAGTTGCCATCAAGCCTTGGAGAACATTGGAGAACACCCACTAGTTGCAAATCAGGATTTCAAATCCAAAAATCAATTGTCACAAAGGACAAACTAGATAGAGAAGAGCAGGATCAGACTTTGAAGCTTTAGAAAACCCTAATTGGACTAATTTGCCACTTCTGGGGAATGACCTAGATCTAGTAAAAACTTAGCTATTTGCAGATTTAGATACCCTTTGGGCATATTCCTATTCTTGCAAAGAACCCCAAAACCTAGACCGATTTTCCAAACTTGGAAAATAAGTCCCATTCAACATTAAAGTCACATTTTCTAATATTTCAGACCTCCATACAACCATCTCCAGATTTCTAGGTGGACACATTCTTTTCTATAGTTTTTTATGTTGTTTCATTCACTTTTCTAGGTCATTGTATAGTCCATTGCATTGAGTTAAGGTTTAGTGTTGCATCTTGCATTTCATTAGTCATTCCAAGTTCTTACTTGGTAGTGAACCCCTCATTAGTTTGCATTCATCCCCTAGGATCTGGAGAATGAAATGGAAGTGGTGCTCTATGTCCTAAAACCATATGATAGCACCCACTCAACCACTTTTTCATCATTTCATTTCGATGAACCTGCATTTAGAACATCATTTTCTAATTTGGAGTGCATCATCATCCTATATTTGGCTTGCATTAATATTGCATTAGGATTTGCATTAGTTAATTTGCATTCTAGGGTTTCAAATTTTGCATTAGTGAAAGCTCATATAGCTTGCATTTTTGCATCTCATTTTACTAAAAATCAAACAAAATCTACATTTGCACTTAAACTTGGTATGGATAATATCCTCAACAACTCTTTTCCTTCAAGTATTGTGATGTATGCTAAAATAAGGAATGATGGAATTTTGAAAAAACATAATTCACATTCATGAAGACTTAGCAAACCTACAACATCAAGTGAAAAATGACAACATTTCA
Organism: Sequoia sempervirens; assembly: GCA_007258455.2. NCBI lineage: Eukaryota > Viridiplantae > Streptophyta > Pinopsida > Cupressales > Cupressaceae > Sequoia > Sequoia sempervirens. The sequence continues at coordinate 5,739 of VDFB02162720.1, forward strand.
ACTACTACCATCCCTACTATAGAAAACATTCATACATGCTTGAAAGTGAAGATGGACTTGACCTTGTGAAAAACATAGTTCAAATCTTTGGAAAACATCTCACCTCAACTACTAATTGTCCTCTACCTACAAGTTCCAATAACACAAGCCAAGGAGGAACTCAAATTCCTCCTCCCACAACAATTTCCTCAATACCTATCTATACTAATCCTCAAGTCACAACAAAAATGCAACCGACTAATAATTTGATTCCTTCCTTGGGTATTTCCATTAGCATCCCTAGTTCCTTGTGGAATTGCACATCATATCTCCTACCATTTTACCATGTATAAGCATTCCATTCACATGTCCCTCAAACACATACACCCCTTCACCTTTTTCACTTCCATCCCATAACACAAGCAATAACCCTCTCATAAACCAACTCTTCCAAACTGTTTCATCCCTTAAAAAAAATTCCACCATCAACTAAAATAAAAATGGCCCACCTACATACTACATTCAAAATTAATCCATTGTCCTTAGAGATATTGTGAACACCAATGCCACATGGTGTAGAGGTGCCTAGATTTGAGAAATATGGAGGAAAGGGAGATCCTTCTAACCATGTTAATGCTTATACTACCTTATGTAGTGACTTTTTCCTTGATGATAAACTCTTTGCTAAGCTTTTCCCTATGTCCTTGAAAGACACTACCTTGGAATGGTTCTCTTTATTACCAAATAACTCAACTCGTTCCTTAAATGAACTTGTTGAGGCAATTGTTAACAATTTCCAAGTGGATATGACCCCTAAGATGACCTTGGATGACTTGATGAGATGCAAGGGAAAAGAAGAAGAAAAGATAACTGACTTTATCTCATGCTACTAATCACTTTATTCCCAAATCGATGTCAAGGTTCCTGACACTCACCTTTAGAAGGTATTTATAGAAAATTTGCAAAGAAAGATTCAAGATAAGCTCAACATGATTAAATTACTTTACTTCATGCACTTGTTTACTACCCTCCGTGATTATCAAAATTAGGTAAGTATTCAAGATACAAAGTCCACTTCTAACCAAACTGTGAAATCAAAGCCCGCAAACCAAAGCAATTCCCAACCTATTAGAAAATAGAAAAAAGGATTCCTTCAATTCAATCCCCCTTAAGAAACAACTCAAAATACCAATAACCAAGTAGCTATTGTTAAATCCACGATACCCCTTAGCTATGGGGACCCAACAAGACAATTCACTTTCTTACTTGGCACCCCTCATAATACAATGACACAACTCATAGAATAGATGATGATTACCCTGCCTCTCATTAAAAAAATCAATCTTAGTAAACCATTACTCGCAATCTATATACCGAACTCTTATTTCCCTTATCACCGATAAAATGGACATGACACGAAACATTGCAAGCATCTTAAACATCTTATGCGAGACCTCATTGATTCCAGTCATATTTATGTTGGAGGTGTTGGTGATCAAGGAAATAAGTCCATTTCCCCTCCTAACCAAAAAGTTGCAAATCTTTACTAACCTTATTCCTAATCATAACATTTCATTTGTCAAAGCTAGTGAAACTACAAAGAATGATGTGATGAATGTTGATACAGATGATGTTAACAATGATTGTATTCAACATGATTCTATAGATAATGATCCTCTAGATTATATGGTAGGAGTGATCGATGGCATTCATCATAAGGGATGAACTAAAAATCATCTTTACATTGCTTTCTCCTCTACATATATATTTAAACATGCACCCAATGGTCCTCTTTCCATAGCCGACCCAATCTATGACAATCCCACTAATGGGATAGTAATAGATCCTGCCTATGGAGCGAATGTGATCATTGAGGAATTATTTCTTTTGCATGAGATCTATCAAGACATATATGATAAACCAAAAGCATGGATCAAGATACATAATGGTTTTTCTTTCCCTACGATGGGATTGATCACCCTTCCTTTGCAAATAGGACAGAAAAATTAGATATCTCATTCTCCACCATCCTACAATCGAACCAATTTTGTGTGAAGCTAGGCTATCGATGATTTTTCTCCATGAAAGATGTCCCTTTAGTTGTGCATAAATTCTTAAAATTTTCTTTTGACAATGAAATTTTTATTGTCCATCATAGTGGCTTTAACCCATTTTCCTCCAATGGTAACTTTTCCTTAGTTTTCTTTTGGCTTGAGCATATGTAACCTATAAAACCACGAGAAGACTTCTTTTTCTTGTCTTATCAAAAGTTAAAGGGAAAGAAGATAGCAAACCTATCCCTCTAAAACATGTCCCCACCTACCATCTAGCCTACCATCCTAGATGAATACATGCTTGAACCTAAAGATATTCCAAGCAACCAAGACCAACCTAAGACAAAAGCTTCACCTACTTCTTACAAAAGACCAAGTGATAATGAAAACAATCCCATCTTGCCTCCTAGAATAAAAAAATTTTACAAAGTCAAAGAGAAAGTGGTTGAAAAAGCTCCTTTGGTTCCTTCCATTCCTCCTCTTAGGGAATAAAAGTAACCTATGGTTGATCAACTCATTCCTACACAAACACAACTTGAAAATAAGATGAAAAGAAATAAAGGTTCTAGAGAGAGAAAGTGTAGATGTCGTGCCATTGCGCATAGGCTACATGAAGAATTAAACAAAGAAAATCAAAATCCAAACTTCACTAAAGCAATGCATGATGACTCGACTCTTGGTTGGAAATAAAAAATCCAATGCAAAAACCACAACAAGAGTTCAAACCTTCTTTAGGAATTATCATTTGACCTCCTGTTGTGATTAACTTAGATGATGATGAGAAAGTTGAGAAAAATTGACGAAGAGGTGTATAATGAAAAGAACAGACTATTCTCCTCTTCTATGAGCTTAAACAATAATTCTCCTAAGAAGAGTGTTGAACCTAGTGGTGGTCCTACTTCAGAACTTTCTATTGTCCCTTTTGCTAGTATCCCACCTTTGATATACAATGAACATGATTGGGATGCACATGAATAGGTAATCATAGGTTGAATTGCATGTGCCTTCCTAGCCTTTTACATATTTCCTCTTCTTTTGTGTGATTGCATGTGTGTGATGTGATCCCCCATGATTTTCTATTTGATGTTCTCCCTCTCTTTGTGACATTCCTCAATTTGTATCTTCATTATTTTCTATGTCATAAGTATTTTATCTTTTTCATTTTTCTTTTATTTTCCTTTTGGGGATGATGTAAGGCGTCAAGACATTTATGTCTCTTCCATGTTGACCCAAAATAATTTTCTTTTATCTTTTCTTTGTCTTGTGTTTTCCTTTTGGTGATGATGTAAGGTGTTGAGACATTCATGTTTCTTCCATGTTGACCTGAAAGGATTTTCGTTGTTTTCACTCTCTTTGTGTCATTCTTCCAATTATATGTTAATTTCGGGAATAATGATAGTTTCGAGCTCTAGAAAAACATTGTAGCAAGAACATTGTGACCCAAAATCCATAGATCCCTTAATTGTATGATTTTAACATTTTGGGGGAAACCCCTCTCTTTTCCTTTTCTTTTTCATGATAGCTTTACTTGGTAACATATGACTTGGCATAGGGCTTTCCATGTTAGCTCTCATGTCTTCCTTTTCATTTATTATTGCTAATTTAAAGAAATTGCTAACTTTATGGTGTCTAGCAATTTTTTTTTTAAAGTGAAACATACATTGGCATTAATATTTTCATTTTTCTCTTCATGGTTCATAATGCAATCTTATTACTTTATCTGATGCTTTTTTTTTTTCTATGGATGGCATTGGGTGTGATGTACTTCAAGAGTGTGATCTCTGCATACATTAGTCTTAATGTAGTTTGATGCAACACACTACATCCCCTAAGTTAGGAATATTTTATTCTTTGATTGGTCCTCTCTTGGAGACATTAGCAAAAAAAATTCTCTAAGTTAAAGACCTCACATGAACTAAGCAAGACTCCTTTCCATGTTCTTTGCATTTTTTCATTTTGCATTTTTAGTTATATTGCCACCTTGCATAATATAGCTTGCATGCCCATGGAGCCATCTTTTTTTTTCTTCAGCTCCAAGAAAATGAAGATTTCCTTGTCTCATGAAACTCGAAAATAATTTTTGTGTGGTGCCTTATCAAATTTATATGGAGGTATAACTTTGGTATGGTTTGATTTGAAGCCAAACGAGGGCATGAGATTCCCTTAGTCACTTGTGTGTGAGAGAGAGAGAATACTAGCCATGAGAGTATGTGTCTCACCTTCTTGGACTTCTCACCCATTGGACAACCTAGAGTTTTTTTGCCTCAAAGTGAGTATGCATTTTTTTGGGACAAATAGCCTAGATTTGATCCACATCCCATTAGACAAACAGTCGAAACTTGATTTTCCCCTTTTCTTTTTTATGTTGTTTCATTTACTTTATGTCTTTGAAAGTGCATTTTTATTGCCTTGCTGTTGCTCTTGATATCATTTTCATGTGTTATTTTCTTCCTATGTTACGGTTTTCCATAGGACCTTGGTCTTGTGGGCTTGCATAACCCTCTTGATCATGTTTTGTCTTATCTTATTAGAATTGGTGCATTGAACCCCCAAATCTGTATGTCTATCTTACTATCATTGGTGCAGTTGGTCTGCCGGTGTGAGTTGGAAGTTCCTCCCTCTCACTAACGTGGGGCTGATGTAATGACAAAAATGGCCCTACCTAACATCAGCCTTGATTTAGTGTTGTAATATGTCTAACATATTCACAATAGGTCTTAGGCCCATGTGGTGCTAAATGAACTTATTATTGCATTGTTTGGAGTGTTGGCAAAGTGAGGTAATACACTTTCACACTTTCTAGAGTTGTCATTAATAGTTATTGCTTTAGTATTCTTTAATTGTCATATTTTACATTTGTAACTTTGGTTTAAAGCTTATCTTTTCAAGGTTAATCTGGGCATAAATCATTAACCAATCATAATTTAAGGTGTTTGGTCTTGAATATGGCCCAAATTTAGAGATCTAGAACTCATTTGCCACCTTGGGTGAATGAGTCCCACCTAGGTTTTTTGGTCTTGAACCTGGTTTCACATCTTTCTAAGAATTTTTAAATTTGGTCCCATACATTATGCCTA
>VDFB02162722.1:0-15989 GCA_007258455.2 Sequoia sempervirens
AATGAATGGATCTCAAACTGATATGTGACCCGATGAGAATCCGATGTGATTTAGGATCATTAACCATAGGCTCTCAATTTGAGACATGAACTAGTGCAAACCAAAATGTGTCAAGTTATGAGCAATAGAGTGGCCAAAAGAAACTACCTAATCTAGATACAACTCATGCAAGTTGTCATCAATATGAAGATGAGATCAAAGTGCATGCCATGTTACTACACTCAAATTAAATTATTATGCAAGAAGCCTCCTTGATGGAACTTTACTGAATTTCATTTACTACAATACTTCAAGATTGTAAAAGGAGAACATGCAAAACATGAAGAAATCAAAGAGAAAATGAAAACATAAAGCATGCAAAAAGGAAAGATTGCATGCAAGGGTTAATGTTTGCATCTTCTTCCATGACAAAAAATTAACCTCAGATCTGTAGGGAAAATAGCCAAAAATTTGACAGCCATTTTTGTAAGTTCTACTCACTGTCTGTAAAATCTAGCAAATACCCAGATGGTATTTTGTGATTTTAAACAAAACCCAAAAATTATTTTTCTCAAGAAAACATGAAGAAAAATATATTGGCTACTTTTTAATCCAAAATGCACTAAAAAAATTGCTCAAGGTTGATCCCTTGAGGATCCCAAAAAAAATATTTGATTTAATTTCTCTCAGGATCTAAGGAGGGGATTGCAAATCAGTGCTTTGATACCATGTTAGACTTTCCAATAAACTCCATTAAACCAAGATCACCTGCAAAACCTAGACTAGCCTTCTACAAGGAGAAAAAACAAATATGCAAGAACAATTTGCAAAAGATGCGCAAATAATATTATTGAGAATAATGAATTACACGAGATGAATTTCTTTTATAAAGAAATATGCAAAACCCTAAAGGTAAAACCTAATTATGACTTAAGTAAGCTTAATAAAATGTGATTAAATATTTAATTACACCAACAAATGATTGTTACATTGTAGCCATTATCTTATATTGTAACATGTTTCATTGCTTTTATTTTGTGTTTACAATGATTTTCCTACAAGATAGACCTCAATTTTAAGAATAAAGAGAAAAAACTAACACAATTATATCAAAAAAAAATTCTTAATATTAATAATATAAATTATAAAAATATTATTCTGCATTTACTTTAAATTTTTCACAAGATAGAACTCATGTTTAAAAATAGATGAAAAAATAAACACAATTATATCAAAAACTATTCTTAACATTAATAATATAAACTATAAATATATTATACAATAATTTAACTCTTCTTAAACAAACTAAATCTTCACAAATCACATTAATTTGCTTAAAACAACTCTAACAAATCATTTTAAAAAAAAACCTCCTACAATACATCTAAACCCAAGACCTACCATAATGCATCAAAACCCACAAGTAAACTCATAAAAATATACTCCAAATACCAAAACCATCAAACTTATAAAGAATTAAATTAATAGAAAATAAAAAATTACCATGGTCTAAACAAAGCCATCGTGGAGCAAATCACAAACATAACCACACTGAGAGCATAAGATATACTAACTCCAATACAAAAGGATCAGCTAAAGCGCTGCCAAAATAGAGGGGCAAAAGCCCCAACTCTTTACTAACCCGCCCACTTTTAGACCCTTTAAAAGTTTGTTACTCCCAAAGTACCTTTTTAATGAATATACTAAATCTTTGACGTAGAGTACACATGCCGAGGGACTTGACCCAACAACCACTCATAATACAATCAAGTATCACATGAAACTATAATTGAAAATAAAATTAATAAGGGGTGTTTTGATACCTAATCATGTAGTTGTACTTAACTCACATTTTGTTGATGATAGCATGTTTTTTTCTTCAAAAATATGAAGAAGAGATTCATAATGTGATGGAGGTGCTTGAACTCTATTGTATTGTTTCTAGTTCTAAATTAGCTCATCACAAAACTAAATTTCTTATGGTGAAGACTAACCTTGTCTCAGAGTAGATACCAAAAGAATGGAAGCAAATTAAACATGGAGAAATTTCTCACTACTTGAGCATCCCCTTTGGGCCAGGTTTTTCTCTATCTGATATATGGAAATGGTTTCTCAACAAGATGAAAAATAAGTTTTGCTCTTGGGGGAATATTTTTTGTCCCTAGTAGGGAAGATTTAAGAAATGAACCGCATATTTCTGACTTCACATGTCTATTACTCCTCTTGTTGGATGCCTTAAAAAAAGGGCTATGAGAATCTAATCAAAATCATTAAACTATTTCTTTGGTCTAATTGGAATGGTGATGTTGGTTTTAAATCAACTTCTTGGATGCACTGCATCTAACCTAAATAAAGAGGTGGGTTAGATTTGTTAGATCCCATAACCCAAGGAGTTCATTTGGCTACCAAATGGATAGTTAGAGTGGTTGTTGGAGATGAACCTTGGAAGATTTTGGTTCGTTACCAAATCTTATAGGTTTTTGTTAAAAGGAAATGACAATCAATTAGATGGATTGATAGAATTTTGCTTGCTCCTTTTTTCAGTTCAAAGCTTCATTCCCCTTGAACTGTCCATATGTAAGGCTTGGCAATTGGTTTGTAAATGTTTAAATTGGAAAAGTGGATCCTTACAACATGGGTTTAGTTTTGGTGCTTCATCCATTTGGTGGAACAAAATGGTTCAATATCAAGGACAACCTCTTGTTGTTGCTTTTCTGAGACACGCCCTTCATTTATTTAACAAATGGATTAAACAGTTCAGAGATTTATGAGACTTTAATACATTTGACTGAACTGTATGGCATATTATTAAGAATAAATTTTGTTTAAATAATAAGCTTCAAAACTTTTTTGTTTTTGTGAGATCTTTGGTTCCCATGGATCTTTGTTTGTACTCCCTTGCAAGCAATGTCCACAATGATTGGTGGTGGCTGTCCAAAGTCCAATTTGCCTGTTTTCATTTAAAATAAATCTGCTTAAGTTTGCTTCCTTCTTTGTCTTTAACTCCAAGGTTAAATCAAAAATGAAAATGCAATCTCAAATGAAAGACATGGAAAATATTAAGTGCACAGATTTGGAGGTCAAAAGCTAAGGCTAATGCTCAAATTTTGTCCTGGAAAGTCTTGCACTTCAAATTCCTTGTTAGTGACAGGCTAAGATGCATGATAGTGCAGCCAATTAAATGTCCTTTCTGTCAATATAATGAAAGTTTGAAACACATTTTTTTGAATTGTGTGTGAGCAAAAAGGAAATGAAATGTTATCTTTAAATTTCTTCTTGCTATTTTTAAGCATAAATTAAGTTGGAAAGAAGCCTTATATTGTGATTTGATGTGCAAAATAATGTTGTTGTTGATTCTATGAGACACACTATTTTATTAAATATATTGAAAAGTAGATATTTGTAAGTTTTAGTTAAACATATTGTGCACCAGAAAGCATAAATGCTAACGTTTTACTCTAATGTTATCTTTCAAATTGTTGTGTTGTGTTCTCAATTGCAAGGGGTGCCCAAAGAAAAGGTGAGATTCAACAATCACTTGAATAAGATAAAGTGACAAATACTTCAGCTCCATGAAAAAGACTCTTTATGTTCTATACAGTTACAATATATGTTAAAATTCACAGTTTAATACTGCTAATTTGTAAGGTTTATGCTAGGTTTGATGAGAGGTGCTTAGCCCATTATGAATTGTATAGTATTACTGGTATTCTATGACTGTGTTTAGCAATTTATTGATTGCCTTTCTATAATTTTTTTCTTGCTTGACTTAAATACAAAAAAATATCACATATTCAACATCGGCAGTTTATCTTCCAATAGTGCATGCACACGTGGAATACTGAACAATAGATTAATCACGTTTCGCTTTCTTCCCGACATCTAGAGCTTTTGCGTAGCTTGAAAAATAATCTTTATTATATCGTAATCAAATGAAACGGCTGAGTCGTGGAACGTGCGAAGACTTGATTCGAATTATATAACGTACGCCAAAAGTCCTTTTTATGCGAATTAGATAAGCCCACGCCAAAATGTATTTTAATGCCGTGTTGCTCTTCTCCACGACTTTACTATACCCGTCATTCTCACTTAAGTATTTTCCATTACTTTGCTGACTACGAATTAACTGGAGCAACGTGTCCTGAGCCCTTTGACACGCAACGCAAGGAACGAGATTTTGCTTTTGTAACAAATGCATTACTAGAGAAAGTGTCTTGTATACTTGTTCGGCATGGCTTTCTCTGAGTTTCCTGTACTTTTGCATGCAACAAGTATAATAAAGGACGGTGCAAATGGTCCTGCAACAGCTACAGTATGTGCACTCATTGTTTTCCTGTGGGTTTTGTATAGATTTAGTGTGCAAAGGACAAATCCAGTGAGATTGAGATCGCCCCCCGGACCGTTTGCATGGCCTATTATTGGAAATCTGAACCAGCTGAAAAGGCTTCCTCATCGTGATCTTCATGAACTTGGTAAGAAATACGGGCCCATTATGTTGTTGAAATTGGGTTCTGTTCCCACCGTCGTGGTTTCTTCTTCTGCAATGGCGAAGGAATTCTTGAAAACCCACGATTTGGTTTTTGCCAGCCGACCTCTTACTGCTGCAGGAAAATACATTGGATATAATTACAAGGATCTGATACTTGCTCCTTACGGGCCTTATTGGAAACAAATAAGGAAGCTGTGCGTTGTAGAATTGCTGAATAGCAAAAGGATCGAGTCTTTCAGATGTGTACGAGAGGAAGAAATGCTTTTCGGTGTTCGTTCGGTGTGGGAGATGTCTGGGCACGGTAGGACTCCTGTTAATCTCACCAACATGGTTATATCGTTTGTGCAGGCAGTCATGTGGCGAATCCTTTCCGGTACCAAAATTTCTTTGGGCAGTGACGGTCACCTGGATGGTCATGGCGAAGAGATAAAGAAGATTGTAACAGAGCTGGCAGCCACCGTAGGAGCTGTCAATATCGGGGACTTCATTCCTTACTTAGACTGGCTGGACTTGCAAGGAGTGAAGCGGCGCATGAAAAAGGTACACAATTCTATCGACCAAGTGATAACAAAGATTATAGAGGAACACCGGCAGCGCAGGAGGAAATTGGGCAAGGAGCATGAGCAGCAGCTTGCTACTAAGGACATCATTGATGTGCTCTTGGAAATGGAGAGTTTTGATGGAGTGGAAATCACAGAGGAAAACATTAAAGCCATTGTTTTTGTACGTATTCACTTCTTATTTATATTACAATTCTATATTTAAAAAAAATTAATTGGTAGTTCTATTTTTGATAAGTAGAGGAATTTTTAGTGTATAAAATTTTGATATTAATATAGGAGTCAGTTTTGTAGTTTTGAATGAAATTTCTGATGTATATTTCATGAGTAGTGATTCACATGAACCATATCTAATGAGAATGAATGGTACACTTAGCACACATTGCATTTAGGTGATTTCTACATTTGAGATTTCTCAAGAGGTAACCCATCCTTGTACTATTTTGACTCAAGCAAATGGGATAGTAAGCTAAGTGGGCTTGAGGAGAACCTCCATGGTTAAGCATGTTTTAGTTGGAGTAGAATTAAGATGAGTGATTTCTTGGGAAGTCTCGATGCTTCATCCCTATGAGTATCACCTGGATGCTATGAGTGTTAAGTGGACCATTCATTCTCATTAGATATGGATTCATGTAAACCACTACTCATGAAATATGGATCAGAAATTTGATTTAAAACTACAAAATTCAATCCTGATACTATTATTTTTGATCTAACCAAGCTTTTTGATATTAAAGGATATTTTCGTGGCTGGAATTGAAACGACATCTACTACATTAGGTTGGGCAATGAGTGCTATTCTTAAAAACCCTGGCATGGCAAAGAAAATGCAAGAAGAAATTGAATCAGTGGTAGCCAGAGACAAAACAGTAAGTGAGTCTGATTTAGCAAGCATGGAGTACGTGCAATGTGTGGTGAAGGAGACGCTGAGGTTATATCCAGTGGTACCCTTGCTGCTTCCACACGAATCTACACAAAATTGTACAGTTGGGGGGTACTTCATTCCTGAGAGAAGCAGGCTTATCATCAATGCCTGGGCCATTGGAAGAGATCCAACCTTGTGGGAAGATCCTCTCGCATTCATGCCAGAGAGATTTATGGGTAAAAATGTTGATATTGTGAGAGACAAAAACTTGTTTGATATGGTGCCTTTTGGAGCAGGAAGGAGAGGATGCCCAGGGGCAGGCATGGCTATTGTCACCATTAATCTTGCTCAGGCTCAACTCATTCACTGTTTTGAGTGGAATGTGGAAGGAGATTTGGATATGACAGAACAATTTGGATCCAGCATATCCAGGAGTGTTGACCTTCTCGCTCGTCCTACCTTGAGGTTATCCTCCTGCCCTTAAATTAATATGCCCACTTTTTTAATGTAATAACACAAACTCTCCTATGTCTTCTAGTAAATAACTCCAATAATTCATATTATTAATATTACTTATATAATTTCTCCAATGTTAAAAATGTTTTGTATTTGCTATTGGAACTCCTGTTTATGCAGCTATAATTTGTGTTCTTCTATTATGTTTCAAGAGTTTGTTAATGGTATAGCTGATTGTATTAATCTTTCTTGTTATTTTGAGGACATTGTTGAGATATGTAAGTTAGATAGTACTCTGATTTTATTGTTCTCATGCTCTCCATAATCTATTTACGCTCTTTTCCTACACACTCCTCTTTTTAGGCTGCCATTTATTCTCATTATAATTTTTTAAACTTGATCAATATAAAAAAAAGTTCTTCAATATTTTTTTGTTCCTTGATTTATTTTAATAATTCGTATTTTTGTATTAGTTATAAGAAGCTCTTCAAATGGTTAAAATGTATTCTAGTGTCTTATATGCGAATTAGATAAGACTACGCCAAAAGGTATTTTAATGCCGTGTTTCTCTTCTCCACGAATTTACTATACCCGTCATTCTAACTTGCGTGTTTATCATTACTTCGCTGATTACGCCGACCCCTTACTTTTGCGCATACGTTAAAATTAACTGGGCTAGTCTGCCGAGCAACGTATTCCTGAGCCGTTTGACACGGCCAGGCTTAACTGGCGCCCACAGCCCTGTTAAATCAGACTTTTCCCGTTTCCGTTTTCACATTACCCTCTGCGGTTCCTGTTCCCATTTGCGTCCAACGTTTGAAACAATTTTATTTCCCATTTACACTGAGGGAGCTATAAAATCTGAAGAGCCACTGTGTCTGGAAGCGAGCATGAAATAAGCAGATGAGAACTCTTCTGCGAAACTCGTTGCATCTTCAATGTCGGTCTGCTGTCCGGAAGCGCAAATATATGGTTTGACGCAGGGTTTTTAATTCCACATGTGTGGAGTGGAAAAAAGCAATTGACAAAGGGATTATAAGTAGAGGCTTAAGATGCGTATTTCAACGTACATGAAATGAAGTTTAAAGCACGGTGGAGCAGCTGCCATCATGTACAAACTGTGGTGGAGATATTGTAGACAAAAAATGTTGCCCCGAATCAAAGAACGCTGGACTCATCTCCAACCAGAACTTTGCATAATACCACTCAAATCCAAACGCCTAATTTTTCTCAACATTAACCCAAAGAAATACCAATTATATCTCAATTTGGTTCTTATCCATTATGTAATATAAATTGATAGCAAATTAGGGAAGACATACTGTACTCCAGTAACACATACTGTATTCCAGTAATTTCGTTCTATTCTCATGTTGGATCCATTCGCTATCTTTCCAGTCAAAAGTGTGGTGTAGAGAATGTAAATAATTTATTTGACCAGTATTGATTTTACTTTTGATTTTGATATTGCTTTTAAGTTTTTGTATAGATGAAATTCTATCTAGTTTATAATTGCACGACTTTCATAGATTTTCAGACCCATTTATAATTGGTCATGAATTTTGCTTTAAACCTTTTTTATATATATATTTTGAACACATAACTTTTATAAGTCTTAAATTTTTTCCTAAAATTTAAACAAAATTATATATAATAAAATATTGAAAAAAGAAAAAACTTTTATTTAAAAAAATATCAGAATGTAGGCAAAATTTAACTTTTAATTTAAAGAAAATATTATATATAATTTTTCAATATGTTAAATAAATAAATCTCTCTTCATGGTCATAATAAATACTAAAAAATATGAAAACTATTAGTTGAAAAATAAAAGACATCATAGAATGAGCTTGACATATTTTAACACTATTAAATTCTTATTCTATGCAACATTGTTGTGGGGAGGGTATCAAATTTTTACATAACCTATAAAATTAGAATTGGCCATGGTTTATGTGTAGCCATAGCTCATCAAATCTTGTGAGATGGATATTATTGGCCTAAAGTCTTTAAGGATGCAAATGCCCATGTTTATGGGTAGTTGGAGTAGAATTAAGATGGGTAATTTCTCAGAAAGTTTCAATGCTTCATCCCTATGAGTTATCACCTTGATGCTATGAGTGCTAAGTGGACCATTCATTCTCAACCACTACTCATGAAATATGGATGAGAAATTTGAATATTCAAAACTACAAAATTGAATCTTGATATTATTATTTTTTATCTAACCAAGTTGTTTAAATATGAAAGGATTTTTTTGTGGCTGAAATTGAAATGACGTCTACTACATTAAGTTGGGAAACGAGTGTGATTCTTTAAAACCCTATCGTGGCAAAAAAAATGCAAGAGGAAATCAAGTCAGTGGTAGGCAGAGAGAGAACAGTGAGTCTGATTTAGCAAGCATGGAGTATGTGCAGTGTGTGGTGAAGGAGATGTTGTGGTTATATCGAGTGGTACCCTTGCTGCTTCCGCACAAATCTACACAAAATTGCATAGTTGGGGGATACTTCATTCTCGAGAGAAGTAGTCTTATCATCAATGCTTGGGCCATTGGAAGAGATCCATCATTGTGGGAAGATCCTCTCGCATTCAGTCCAGACAAATTTATGGATGTGAGAGACAAAAAATTATTTGATATGGCGTCATTTGGAGCAGGAAGGAGAGGATTCCCAAGGGTAGGCATGGCCATTGTCATCATCAATCTTGTTTGGCTCAACTCATTCATAGTTTTGAGTGGAATGTGGAAGGAGATGTAGATATGATGGAACTGTTTGGATCTAGCATATCCAAGAGTGTTGACCTTCTTGCTTGTCCTGCCTTGAGCTTATCCTCCAGCCCTTAATTAATATGCCCACTTTTTGAATGTAATAATGTGAGCTCTCTTATGTCTTACAATAACTACTAGAAATTGCATCTAAAGGAGGTTCAAGGAAATTATGTTGGTAGAAAACTATATGTATGTTATTATGTTAGAGAGAGTAATGCGGTTGTGCATGGGCGGTATGGAGACCATGTGCAAATTCTAGTTGTATGTGTATGGATTAAACAATGAATAATAAGTGCCAATAATGGAATGAAATAAACTTAGACAAATAGATTTTGAAACATTTGCATATAGATTTAAAACATAAAGCAATGGAATGAAAAAGAAATTTTCCATCAAATTGACAAAAACATTGCAAATGAAATAAAATGTTCCCATCTAATTGAAAAATTTAATATTTATATCCTGCTTTAAATGATAAGTGATATTTTGAGGCTTTTACCATTAAAATGTAGTTGGTTTACCATTAAATGATATCAAAAACCTTGGAGTGACACTTGTTGGATGGAGAAATCAACTCCAAATTTGTATAGATATGTATATCTCCTAATATTCAAGTATAAATTTGAAAAGTAGTTCGTAGAAGATAAATATATCTTAAAATAAATTCTTGTATATAAATGTTCCTTAACCATATTTAATCTTTTAAATAAATTTTCTTAACCAATTTAATTATGAAATTATGTTTGAAAAAATTAAATGCAAATATATATAAAAATGACTAGATCCATTGATTTTATACCATTATAAAAAAGATAAATAAACATATAAATATATGTCATATATACATGTACATACATTAACATGTATGTTGTATTCAAAACCAAATTGTTCAATAATAAATTGATAATTTGAATTAAAATTAATGATGACACAAATACAAATATATAGTATAATCACAACATTATTTTAAAATATTTGTCATGTATTTCCATAATTTTTTAATTATTTTACATTTTTGTTATTTTGGAACATTACGTAAAAAGATTCTACATCATTATATGCTTCCATATTCTTCCTAGTCCTAACCATAATAAGTACAAATATAAATAATGAAAGTTTGGGTAAGATAATGTGATGAGCATCCATTCACAATAAATAAAATCACCACACAACTATCAAGTTCACATTATTTTGACTAATTTAACAAGACCTCCGTATCAAGTTCCTCACCAAAAAGTTATAGAATAGTTATGTTTTAATTAGTTGTTAGTTGTGTTTAATAAATTCAAAATTGTTTGGGAAGACTATAATAGGCATGAGAGGGAAATTATAATGGTAAGTGCAAGTTTTAGGGTATCCCTATAATATTATTTAAAATTAGGGGGAAAACTTATAAATCCATGTCAATTTTTATAATTAGAGATAAAAATGAATTTTTTACCTTTGATTGAAATCACCCCATTGGTTTTCATCCAAAGGGTCGAATTAGGCAATTTCTCTTACAAAAAAGTCAACCTCTAGTACAAGATGATAAGAAAACCTTCTAATTATAACTATAATTTATATGGGTTGTGTGATGATAATTTTATGCATAATATCAAAGATAATGGTTTCTTGATCATGGACAATGATTCAACATAACCTTGTCAAATATTTGCAAAGAAAATTCAAAAATTAAAATTAAAGTAACAAAACATTTACATGATTTATAAATTGAAAAAAATTAAAAAATCTCCTAAAATATTTGCATAGATTCAAGAATAACCCAAGTTGAACCATGCTTACCCCACGTAGTCTTCAAGGGGCCTATAATGTTATGAAAGATTTACGGAAAAAAAAAAATCATAAAAAAATATATAGCATGATTTAAGAGATTGAAATGAATTAAAAAAATTCTCATAGAATAACTAAAGAGCTCGGCATAACCAGGTTTACAAGTCATAAGAAGGTGAGTCCAAAATTTAAAAATTAAAATCAAAATTAAAACAATTTAGATAGCATGATTTAACAGATCAGAATTAGGGTTAGGTTTCATGTTAAGGTTATTATTAGGATTAAGGTTAGGGTTATAATTAGATATAGAATTAGGGTTAGGGTTATAGCTCAAATTAAGGTTTACTTTACAATTAGAGGAAGAATTAGAATTAAGGTTATTATTAGGATTAAGATTAGGGTTATAATTAGATATAAAATTAGGGTTAGGGTTATAGTTCATATTAAGGTTTACTTTACGATTAGACATAGAATTAGAATTAGGTTTCACGTCAAGGTTATAATTAAGGTTAAATTTAGGAAAGTTCTTCCACACTCAATTTTCTAAGTTTTAGAAACTTCTTTTTTGAGGTAATTATTTAACATATTCTTTGTATATCTTATCTTT
The DNA here is from genome assembly GCA_007258455.2 of Sequoia sempervirens. Classification (NCBI taxonomy): domain Eukaryota; kingdom Viridiplantae; phylum Streptophyta; class Pinopsida; order Cupressales; family Cupressaceae; genus Sequoia; species Sequoia sempervirens. Next base: position 11,497 of record VDFB02162722.1, read on the forward strand.
ATAAATAATGTCATATAAATTATTTAATTTATATGGTAAATAAGCTAGTTTTAAAAATACTAGTTTAAAAACTTATTGCCTCCCACACGCTTGATGCCTAAAGTGACCATCTATGTTACAAAATAAAATATAAAATTATAATATTATTATTTAATATAATAAATTATATTTTAGATGGTATAAATATTACATATATATTGTATATATATTATAATATTATAATGATGTTAAAATTATATATTAGATATTATATATGTTACATATGTATTATATATATTATAATATTATAATATGTTGTTAAATTAATAATATAAAATATTAAAAATATATTATTTATTTGAATTTGTTATTAGATTATTTTATACATTTGAATTTAATAGAATGGAAAATATAATAAACAAGAGCTTCAGAGATGAAGTTCCTCCAAAAAGTTCTAGAATAGTTTTGTTTTAATTTGTTGTGTTTGCTAAGTTTTAACAACAATGTTTATTAAATAAATAAATAATAGATACATAAAAAACAATTTTTCATCTAATAATAAACAGTTGACATTTATAACTATATTCTTGGATTACATCAGCATGTAATATATGTAATATATGTAATATATGTAATATATGATATAATGATTTTACTCCAAATGAGAACAATGGTATGGGTACATTAGGTCACATCATCATTTGTAGCATGCTCATCTAGGACTACAACAAAAACAAAGTCATGCTTCTCTACATGTGTTGTCAAGTCCATGTGAAGGCAAACATTTGTTTCAGTGATAATACAATGTTGTGGTCTCTAAGCTCTTTGCTACTATAATTGCTTTTAGAATCTAGAGAAAACTAAGTTGCTCAAGTTCACTATGTTATCCAATAGATATAATTTTTGAAACATTTGGTGATACCTTGTGTTCTAACCAACATCTCATTGTTTTAAACCATACACTATTTCCACTATTGAATTCAATGAGAATGACTAGTACACATTTAAGGCAGTACATCTCCATCTTCATAATTATTCATTTCTCTCAGCTTGTCAAAAGTGAACTGGACCATAATCTATGGAATTTGGTTAAGCATCACATTTCTTTATTCATAAGCACTTATAACCTTAAATGTCAAGCTTGAATAAAATAAGTTGTTATTCACAAATGCAAGCTGAGTATGAATCAATACAAAAAAAAAGATAATTATGAACTATGATAAAGGATACAAAGAAATCCAATAGTACACATACTGCAACATCCACAAGCCATGGCATATTTGGCTTTAATAGTTCTGACTCTAGATTCCTTACAAGTATTCTGAACATAACACCATAACAAGAAAATGGAACATGTGTTATGTTAACATCCTCAGCCATCAAAAATAGCTCTTAAAAACATTGAGAAAGCATACCATATACATCATTATATTGAATTAAATTTTAAAAAAATGATATGATGCAGAAATTACAAAAAAAATCTCTAATTTCTATATGTGGAAAATGCTTCCTCCCTCACAAATATTTCTAAGATCAAAGTAAGTATATTTGTAAGAATGATATAATTAACCACTTATCTAGAAAAATGAACAAAAAGTGACAACTTCCCCCAAAAGAAAACAGAATGTGATTGATCTAACTTTACTTCATTAGATTCCAATTGTGCAAAAAGGGTTGCTTCCATACATTGTAACTTCTAAGCTTCCAATTTTCTATAACTAGATTTATGAATTATGATACATATAAAAAATCTAAAAGATACAAAAGTAGTGTCATGTGTTAGACCACCAAATATTTTGTTATATTGAAACAAAAAGGTGCCTTCCAAAGCACTTCAAAGCATATTTCAAAAAAACCTGAAGTTAAAAATCCAAAATACCTATGATAGATTAAAATAGAAAAGTGCCTTCCACAACACCTAGAAACACATTTTTAAAAGAATATAAAGACAAAACTCCATCCATAGTTTGGAAAAATTCATTAGCTACTGTGAAACCTTGGCCAAATCCATTAAAAACATTACATCTCAAGCCAACTCACTATTTGTGTATGAACAAACATTATGATACATTTGCTCAAGAAAGCCATCTTTAGAAGTTGTGTTACTACACTAGATTTGCTTAACTATGTATTTGATTGAAATGTTGTTGTCAAATATGAAAACTATGTATAATTTCTTTTTTGCCTTCTTTATTGTATACACAATAATTTTACTTTCTATGGGTAGACCTATTAATAGAAAACCTTTTGTACTTGCATAAATAACCATGTTGTGCCAAAGATTCAAGCATATAAGAAACCTCCATGATAACATGATGATCACCAAACTAAGTTTAAAACATCTTATACCATATATATGCACAAACACACATATATATGTATATATACACCATTTCTAGAAATGAGTATTATATTTATGTGTGTATAAATCCTTATCTGTCCATATATAGATGGGGGCTTACTTCGAACTACTCTTTATTTGAGAATTTTTTTTGTCAATTAGTTAACTTACCTCATACAGACATATTTATTTGATATATTTTTCCACACTGTTCATGCAACACATACATGCTTCTATATTTATGGGGGAAGTTTGTCCCACATTCTTTTTGTATGTTTCTATGTTTTGCATACATGTTTGCTATTACAATAGATGATATATTTCCTTTATCCATAGTGTATTAATGAATTTCCCTTCTGTTATTCCAAGCACTCGTTCTAGACCAAGATGGAAGGATGTTGGTTTGGTCAAATAGACATATTTGTTTTTGACCAGTCACAATAATATCTCTCACAATAATATCTCTCTTTTATCTGTAAGACTTGCCAAAAGCACATATATTGGCCTTAGACTTATTCGAGTAATGTTATTTACATAAGTTCCCAAAAGTAGAGAATCCAAACTAAGGGCATACCAATAATATTCTAAGGGTACATGCTTGAATATTTGAATCCAATCTGATCACAACAAGAGTTAATTCTTGATACAAAGTCACCAATATTATCCAAATAACCAATAAATATCACAAGTACATATTATAATATATGACAAAATGAGAGTTAGTGCTCTTAAATTTAACTAGGAAATTCCAATGTATGTATGAGGACCTTGTCCTCATATCCTCATCTCATGGTGACTATATTATATTTTATATTATATAAAATAGTTATAAACTTACTCATATACCCTGATTTTAAATGGCCTTCGTTCTTGCACCCCAACATACATTCATTCATATAATTATTTTTTCTCTCCTTGCAACAATAAGAACAAGAGTGGTCATAGGATTGCAACAATAAGAACAAGAGTGGTCATAGGATCTAGACATAACAAGGAAGATAGAGAATCATACATCTCCCCTAACAGTATGCATCAGGCCTTATGTTAATGCAGAAACATATCATCAATACATTGAGATCTAGAGTGGAAATAAAATCAACATAGCCAAGCTAAACTTTGACATCTCCCTAGAAGTGCATTTTCTTGCTCTTAATCATGGCCATTTAACCCAATTTCAGAGTGATAAATTTGGAAGTTGTTACACACTACAGGTGTTCATAATGCGTGGGATTTTGAGTGTAACTGAAAGCGGTGCAGCAGAGATAGTTAACTTTTACTAATATATATTTTTAATCACTACATTTCAAGTGGAACTGAAAGCGGTGTAGGCGGAGACAATTAACTTCTATTAATATATATTTTTTATTTATTACTTTTAAAAAAATTTAATTTTTTTTTTTAAGAATTTTTAATTTAATTTAAAGCTAAAATATTATTTGAGATAAATGATTTTAAAATTTATAAAAGTTTAAAAAATAAATATAAAATATAATGAAGGAAAATAAAATTATAAATTTTGATTGGTTGAGATAAGCAACATTAATCACTAGTTACAAATTTAGCCTCACTAATAATATATCATAATATTAAAAATTATCATATAATATTATAAAATTATTATCTATATATTAAATTATATATTAGATGTTATATATGCTATATAGAATATATATTATAATATAATGTTAAAATTAATATATTACATGATATTTTAATATATTAATATAATATATGATAATTAAAAATAATTTCATAATATAATATACCAAAAATATATTAAATTATATACTAGATGTTTTGTATTCTATAGTATATATTTTTAATTTATTAAATTATTTTATATATTATATAATAATTTTTTAATTATATTTTAACATATAACAAGTAAATAAATGTTTAGGATGAAGAAAAAGTAATTAATGTGTTGAATGAGGGAAAAAAAATTTTGAAGAGTTCAAAAATTCAAATAAATGTTTCCATTAGATAAAATTTAGCTTTGTGGTGGAAAAATATACTTTGTGGTGAAAAAAATTATATGTTTAAAATAGTTGAGTTAAATTCATTTTACAATTTAGTAATCTTAATATATATATATATATATATATATATAGAATTAGTGTTGGGAAAGTAAATAGACTAGTGAAATTAAATTTACTTAAAAGAAAATGAACTA
>VDFB02162723.1:0-38062 GCA_007258455.2 Sequoia sempervirens
TTATATATTTCCTTTTAATATGAATTGATGACACATTGGATGTCATGAAATACCAAGACATGTACAACATGTCATACAAACATGTGAAATTGGCTCATAAAATTAAAAAGAAGGGGAAAATTTTTAACTTTAAAAATTATAATTGAAGTTCATCCTTTTATCATTACACTCCTCCATGAATAATGAAAGACAATTTTTTTCACAAAACATGTTAGGAGGACATATAGCACTCCTTTCCAATATTTCATGAAAGTCCAATATAACCTAACATGAGATTTACTTTATTTTCCAAGGGAAAAATACTCCATATAACTCCATTGATCACCCAACGAGGAAGATCACTACCAACATCCATATAGCTGTAATTTCTCCTCTCCATCTTATGATTATTGACATTGAGATTTAGTTTGTATCTCTTTATAAATATTTTATAGAAGATACTTTTTACATATTTTTCCTATGTCTTGTAGCTTCAAATGGAGAGTGTATGACAAATAATGAACCTACATGATGACTTGTTACAAAATTTATCACTTTGTATGAACCCCTTTCTATATTATTATGTGTTTAAATATTTATTTTACGTGCATCTTTTTGAGTGTTACATACATTGAGCTACATGATCATTCTAGGATTCACATGCACTTCAAAGTTCCCCAGACACATTGTAAAGGTGAATTTTTTATATCGATGTAATTTCCTATTTAAATTTATCTATTTTAATGACCTAGGAATAGGGTCACACTAGATATTTAGTTCACCTAGAGAATTTTTTCTTAATGACATGATTTCATCCCAAGAAGAAAAAATGCTTTGGTACATATAAAAAGATATCCCCTCATGTATATATAGTGTAAGGAGAATTGTTTAGTGCTAAATAATATCATTAGGATCCTATAATATGAGTTTTTGAGGTATGAAACTTTGTTAAAAAAACCTCTGTGAAGCTGATAAGTTGAGTTGAAAATTTATCAAATAAAGATAAAGGTAGCAATGAATGTTAATGTAACTGGTGGAAATGAATTTTTCTACAACAAGCATTGGATGTTTCTTTTGTTTGATATAAGCACATGTGTGACTATTTAATAATAGGTGTCTTTGTGGTGACAAGTGATAAAGAAGTTGATATTAAAGGACAAATTGATTATTGTTGATGCCTTATTATAGTAGGTTAGAACTAATGACTAATTCTTGTGAGAAGAGAAATATTTGTGTCCTATTTATACTGTTCTAGCATGTGGTCCTTATATGCAAGACTCTAATGATGATGTCTTTATATAGAAAACACTTATGCAAAATTTGTCTTCACATGTGAATTTTCCCATAGAGTTGTTCATGCATTTGAGTATCTTTGGGTCCCAATATTCTTCTAGGAGGTAGTAGATATTACACAAGTAATTGGTAAAATACTTGATGTTATTTGTTGTAAGAGAGGGGGACCAACCACGTTCAAGGCCCCAGGTCATGGAGAGCCAAGAGCGGAAGGTTGCCCTAACTTACCTCACTCTAAAGGGGTGTCTTGAAATGAGGGATGAGAATGATGAGGACTATAAGGTTGTTTAATCACTCTATAGAACCAAAATCTAGAATGGGGCTAGGTGAGCCATTTTTTGAGTTCAACACTATACCTCAGGTATCTCTCTACCCAAGGAAGGGAGTGTGGTTCTAGGATGATAGTGCGACACGCTGGCATCTCTCAAGTGCACTGGCGTTCATATGACCAGAGGACCAAAAATATAATAAGAACCACTAGAAAACAAGTTGATAGACTAGCTAGTCACTTCTAAAGGAACAAAATAGAACTATAAAGTAGGAAAGATACAAATGAATATGGTAAAGTATATGAAAGCTAAGGTGACAAAGACAGTCTCACAAAGATGCTCGTTTTCCAGCTAGCTCCAAAAAGCACATCCACCTACACACAAGAAAGAGGAAAAATTGTTGGGGGCTATATAGGGGCCTACCTCATTTAGACCCCTGTTTTGGTGTTTCCACCTCCACGGAAAACCAAGATAGCAACGATAGAGAAATATATGAAAAAGAAGTAAAGGAGAAGAAGCAAGTAACACTAGAAAATAGTATTAAGCTACTCAACCAAATTGTAAAGGAGAGGAGTACAAATTCTTACCACCTCCACCAAGATCTCACTAACTAATGGAGAAAAGAGGACTTGAAAAATCACCATAGCCTCAAATGTGATGAAGGGAGGTGTTTTAAAACCTCAAGCCCCTACTGCAATGACTTATGCCACTCTTGTTATATAGAGTTGATGGAGTGTTGTTGCTACTGCTATTGAGTGCAAATGTGTTGTTTGAGAGTGAAAAGGAAGGTTGAGAATGCTTGAGAATGCAAGAAGTGATTACTAGAACACTTAGAGGGTGAAATGGAATGAGAATGGATGAATTTGAAGGAATAATGAGCAAGAATAAGGCATCTTCAGGTCGGTTGGTTGAAGAGGGACATTACAACTCGTTCCCAATGGGAAGTGTAACACCTCTTCCAGCTTCAGACGTAGGAATATTCCATGGACATAAACATATCACGCAGATGTCTGCGTGTCGTGCGGGCATCCCCTACAATTATTCTTCTACCAATGCAAAAGATAGATGCCAAGTGGAATAAAGGCAGGGGGCTGATGCAAAATTTCACCTTTGGATTTGGTTTTCTAAGGTAAGGGAGTGTAAAAGAGGAATTTATGTAAGGGGTGCAGATTCATGCCTATGCATTTTTCCCCCACTTTAGCGAGCACAAATATTGATGAGTTCTTCAATAAAGTAGACCAAAAAGATAGTAGGGTTAGAAATGTATACCTAAATCATCAAGGAAGCAGATCACGATCTAGGGAACTCAAAAGCACAAGACAAGTAAAGGACTTCATAGCCCCACATAACTATGAAGTTGTAGAATGGAAGCATCTTATAGGCTTGCAGACATGTAAGGAGGTGACTCCAAGATCTCTCACATGGAGGCCCTGAGAAGTAAGCACCTCATAGGCCCGCAAACCTAAAAGGAAGGTGTCCTCCAAGACATCTCACATGAAAGAAACTAAGAAACACATCTTACAAACCCGCAGACCTATAAGGAAGCATCCCCTAGGATCTCTCACATAGAGGAAGCCGAGAAAGCACCTTATAGACCCATAGACCTACAAGGAAGGTGTCCTCCAAGATCTATCACATGAAGGATACCTAGAAAAGCACATTTTAGATCCACATACTTGCAAGGAAGTGTCCCCTAAGATCTCTCACATGCAGGAAGCTGAGAAAGTGCTTTACAGACCCATAGACCTATAAGGAAGGTGTCTTGCAAGATCTCTCACATGACGGAAACCCATAGAAAATTCCCTACAAGCTCACAGACCTATAGGAGAGCGACCCCCAAGATCTCTTTCATGGAGGAAGCTCAAAAGAAGCACCCTACAGACCCATAGACCTATAGGGAGGTATCCCCAAGATCTCTCACATGGAGGAAACCAAAGGAAGGGAACTACATAGAGTTAGGAAGAAACTTCATAGGCACACCCATAAAGTGACATGTCTACTTGCAGATATAACATGTCAGAAAGTGGCCACATAGGAAAATAAGCAAACAACCAAACAGAATGTCAACAAGCTGGAAAACACTCAAAGGGGTCTCTTGGGAACCCATCATAAAGAATGGGTTGACTCAAGGGATACAATATTCGAAAGTATGGAAGAGATGTTTCTTTCTTGAATCGATTCATCATCAAGGAATCTTTTTGAAAGATGTTCACTTCATCAAGGAAATTAAAAGAAAGAAAAATGCCCCCTTGCGAGCGGAAGGTTGAAGTTGCTCCTGCCTTGGAGGAAGGTTCTCAAGTTCTTTCTTTATGAACTCATGATGAAGGAAACATGTTGTGTTAGGGTTCCAAGTAGAGAATTTTACTCCTTGAAAAAGGTTTGTGAAGATTCTCGAGAAATGATTTGTTGGTATTGAATGTATTCTCTAAAAATTGAAATTGTATAGAATGGAGTTGTCACACATGAAAGGGACAACTCAAGCAAATAAGAGAGAAAGATAAAGGAAAAGATAAAAGAAACATTACAAAAAAAGGGCACATGGGTGATCTGATATTTTAGGGTTAGAATTGCTCATAAAAATATATATAAGTATAATAATAGTATATAAAATGAACTGTCATCAACCCCCTACTATATCAGACCATGTGAAGAATGCACAAGAAGAAAAAGTAAAAATAAAAAATTGGGTCAATATGTAAGGGAAGCCTAAATGCCCCCAATACTTTGCATAGTCCCCAATTTATGAAAAATCAATCACAAACATGGAAGAATGATGATAAAAATAGAAGAAGGTTTATGACACAAAACCACACCTGTATCCAAGCACCAACGAGGGTGGAAAGGGTCATCTAGGCATACATAGCATGATCATAGGGGAACACATCACAACACAAAAACATCTACTCTAAAGATAAAGAAGGGACCTCCCCATAACACTGATCGACCAAGAGGTCCTTTGCTTTCCATTCTAGATCATTGTGGAAGGAGGATAAGCCTTTAGTGGTGGAATGTTAATGTAAGAGCTAAAGATATTATCTTAACACCCAAGACCACTTGCAAAAAAAATGAAAACCTTCTACAAGAGAGTATGCAAGAATGAGCTTGCTTGATATTAAGACCTATCAAATGATGAGGTATTAGTATGTTACAAATCAGTACAAAGACCTTCCTTATATATGCAAGGTGGAAATGTAGTAATGAACATGATGCTGAAAAATGTCATAATCCAATGGCATGAGACAATCAACAAACTAATCACCTAGGAAATGATGCATTAGCTAGATAAGATAAGTTCTAGAAAATCCAACTAAGACTTCTAGAAAGAATCTTATAACCTAAGTAAACTTATGTAAGTGTAATTAAATAATTAATTACACCAACACCCCCCATAAGTGCAACTTAGGGAGAAGATTATTATGAAAATGATGCAAATATGTAATGATGGGTCTCGGCTACGAGGCCATGTTAGGTACCCATTTACAAATGCAAAAAGAAATCTCTCACAACTAGAGAAAAGGAGAAAACCCAGTAGGACAAAATTCCTCTCCAAATGAGAGAAATGAAAGAAAAGAAAAAAATTATGTGAGGAAGGATGGAGGACTCCATGATACCCCCCAAGTACACCATCTGTCACACACACACACACACACACACACACACATATATTACAAAATCCCCCCCATAGGAGGGAAAAAGAGATACTATGTAACCCCACCAAAATATGTGATCACCTGCAAGAATGGTAAATGTTTGAAGACAAAACATGATCCAATGTCGAAAAACAACTTGTCTTCCTTTTGGAAGAAACAAAACCATGTACAAGTGCAGGAATGCTTCCCATTATGGATAGGAATTGAAGAAAAGAAGCATGAATAGATATAATGATGTTGTGTTTGAAAACTGCTCATGTGTCACCTTTGCCACTGAAGATGAAGATACCACTATCAAATCAGGTACATTCCCAATCAATGTAGAAGCTGGCAAATCAGGGCTATGTGGAAACTGATGCTGAACAAGATCCAAAGAACGGGATGGTTTGACAACAGTTGTGCAATGGTTGTCATCAAACATGAGAGATGTCCCCTCAAGTGTGTCCTCCAAATCTGAAATGTGAGACTCCATAATCAAGGTTGCAATGTTTGATAGATAGGAATCCCAATTAGGAAGACAATGAGATACTGATTGTAATGAATCACTGGACATACTCAATGACTCATCACCATGAAAATGTTCCTATTGAATAGGAATGATAGGAGCCTCAATCAATGAATTTGCACAAGGAATCATTGAAGGTGAAGGTACATCAACTATCTCTGATGGAGAAGGAGCATTTGAAGAACCCTTGTCATCGTCTTCGGAATATTCAAAGCACTCCAAACAATCAAACTTGTGCATAATATCACCATCATAGGGTATCCTATCTGAATAATGAAGGGGCACATGACATTCTAAAACTGAATCTGTAGACATCCAAATTTGGACACTTAATTTATCCAAATTTATCACTTTTCGTCTAAACATCCTCTTATCCGAGTTAATTAAGTAATATTACTATTATTTAATTAATATCTTTAATTCTGCTAAATTCCTAAGGTATTTAATTAATAATTAAATACCTTACCCTCCTTAATCCTCTTTTCATCAAATAAATTAAATAAATATTACATTTATTTAATTCCTCACATGTCATTTTCATCTAATCCTAATCCATTTCCTAATCTCTTCATTAAGGATGTGCACATGCCTAATCCTTGATTAGGATGTGTCACATCCTCCAACTTTTGCAAGTTGGCTTTTAATCCTAATTAGCCTAATTATCCTCTAATTATTGATTAATTAAGCCTAATCATTCTCCAAGGAATTTTTAATTCCTTTTTATTCTTCCTAGATTCCCCTCTTTTATATGTGAATTTTTAATTCACATTCCATCCTTTCCAAGGCTTCTAGAACCTTGGACTTGTCTAATCTCCACATGTGACCACCCCACCTTTTTGGAGCCCATCTTTTATCTTTTAGACTTTCCTAAGAATGTGAATTTTTAATTCACACTTATTTCCCCAACCACCTTTCTTTTTCCCATGTAGATTTTTGAGGAATTCCAAAATTCCTCAAATGTCCCTTTCACTCCCACTTGGGGACAAGGAATCCCTTTTTGTGGAAATCTCCTCACTCCCCAAGGTGCATGTCCTTCTTGACACCTCATTTACACCTCATATCCTCTTGTCCACTTCACCCTCCACATGTCAAGATGTGAGGGATTGTGGGTCTCAACCCAGCTTAGCCCTTCATCTTGGCCTTGTTGGAGCAATCTTGGCCGTTGAATTCTCTAGAGAATTCAAATTCTCCTATAAATACCCCCTCCTCAAAGGGCATTTTCAACACTTTCATTTTTGAGCACCCTTATGCTGCCAATTTGCATTCTCACAACACTTGAATTTTCATAACTACATGCTGCTAATTTACATCCTCAATCCTTTGCCATCATTTAGCCATCTCTCTTGATCATATTGCACATTCAATCTTGCATTTAGTCATTCAAGCAATCATCTAAGGAGCACACAAATCATTCCAAGCAAGGGCCAATCAAAGAGAAATCAACAGCAAGGAAGGTGAAATCATTTGTGTCTTATTTTGTCCATTTTCCTTATTGTTTATCACTCTTTTGGCTAATCTTGAGGTGTCCTTGGTCTTTTATCACTTGCATTTCTTAGTTATTTTGCACAATTAGAATAGGATAAATTCCAAGGTATACAAAATCATTCGGGAATGGTGGAGTATCATGATCTCCATATATATCCCAAGGCTTAGTCCAAAGAGTATTAGGACAATCATGATGATCAATGGATTTCAAAATATCATCATCAACATGCATTACAATGACCCCTAAAACATTATATCTATTGCAACTCCAAGAAATTTTTTGAATGCCTTGACTTGGATGGGGAAAAATATCATAGAAATGTGGCAACAATTCAAGAGATTGGAGATGATTTATGATTCCATCTCTCCATTGTTTATAGTTTCCCTTTTGCAACATAATCAGAGAAGGATAATATGCAAACCCTATAATGAACTATGAAAAATCTCCATAGTTACAAAGACAATGAATTTCAATATGAATTAGAAACTCCCAAATATGATAATACAACTGAAAATAAACTCCCCCCCCATAAACATAACTTCTCTAGGAGTCAGGATGTCCAAGTTATGAAGCAGAAAAAAAATGCAAAAATCTGAATATCTCACACTTGGAGCTAAAATTGAATAAAGTACATGAACCAAATCAAAGAGCTCCTCAATACCTTCCAAATGCAACTTGAATCACCAAAAATGGAGAAACTGGCTAAAATTTATGAGCTTGAAGGTCCAAAGGGGTGAGTTGAATATAGCTGTGAATAAATTGTACCTACAACAAAATCTATCAAAAAGACCTAGACCACTACGATGTACTTAGAGAGAGCTTTTTGTTGATATCTTGTTTTCTGAATTTGGAGATCGTGGTGAAAAGTTATGAAAAATTTGAAAAAAAAAGGCCTATTTTAGGCACTTTGGGGGCAAATCAGGGGGCTAAATTAGAGAAAAAAATCAGCACCTGGGGGCTAAACTATGGTCCTCCATGTGACCACACCAAGTAACAAATTAAAAAAATATATACCACTGGCTTATAAAACACCCAACTTATTATAGTGTAATGGTCAGCGTTATTAGGCTTTACATAAGGTTTAGATATACAAAAAACTTATTATAAAACTTGCACACCATTTAAAAGGGCCATTGACTAAATCAAATCTGCCATGAAATTTGTGTACCACAGGCAATAAGTGTTGAAGTACCATTCATACCTATGTACCAAAGACTGTTTATTTGTAGACCAATAAAAAGACCCGCAGATCGGACCATGTACCATGTACCGCTAGAGTAGAGTGATACCCACAATTGGAACAAAGGATGCCAACGTTGGATGTCGAGCCTAAAGGAGTCAATGTTGATTGAAGGAAGATGATTATGAGCCTACGGTGAAAGAAAATAGGTTGGATGGTAGATGGAAATAGGCTAGACGGTGACAAGAGTGTATGCTAATGCAGATGAGACAGGTTAGACGGTGATTGGATGTTGTGACAGTCGCTGACGGAAGAAATGGATCCTAATGGTAGGAGATTTACACGGTCGTGGGTAAATGGTGCTGACAAAGTCTGCAGTTGGTATATATGACCCTACAGACTTTAATATGTTTGTCGATTTTTTTAGGGGTGCAATTAAAATGCCACCAACAAATTTAATATGAATGCCCAATAAAATATAAATTGTATATAGCCCGATCAAATATAAAGTGCCCAAAAATTTTAAAATCCCGATAAAATAAAGAGTGTAGAATATAATTTTTGAATTATTTTTTCTATGAAATAAATAAATCATACCCTGTACCCGGGGGCCATATGACCACCTCAAGTTAAAAAAATTCACCTCATGAACAGCTGAAGGTGAAATAGGGCATATTATATGTCAATTTTCATCTCTCGGGCTCTCTAGAACTGATGGCGAGGTCTGATCTACTTGAAAATGCACTAGAAGCTCTAAAACCTCTGAATCTTGCAAATCTTCAAACCTCCACAACTTTGGCTAGAAATGTCAGATTTAGGAAAAACGAAAGTCTATTATGACTTTTTCAGCTGCCTTGAACTCAAATATGAGCTTAGATTTCCTCCAACATGAGCCAAAAGTGACTTGCCATGAAATCCCACCTATGGAGAGACAAACAACCTCAAATCAAGATCTCTCACTAGCAATAGCTCCACCCTCAAGTCTGAGAAGGGTTTTACAAGATGTGGCTCTAATACCATGTAAGAGGTAAAGATATTTGCTCAACACCCAAGACCACTTGCAAAAATAATGAAAGCCTTCTACAAGAGAGTATGCAAGAATGAACTTGCTTGATATTAAGACCTATCAAATGATGAGGTATGTAGTATGTTACAAATGAGTACAAAGACCTTCCTTATATAGGCAAGGTTGAAATGTAGTAATGAACATGATGTTGAAAAATGTCATAATCCTATCACATAAGACAACCAACAAACTAATCACCTAGGAAATGATGCATTAGCTAGATAAGTTCTAGAAAAGCCAACTAAGACTTCTAGAAAGAATCTTATAACCTAAGTACACTTATGTAAGTGTAATTAAATAATTAATTACACCAACAGTTAAGAGGAGGAGCGTCTGACCCTCCCGTAGCAAGGGCTAAGGAAGAATTACCCGCAAGGTCTCCTTCACTAAGCTCTTGTGGAGGTAAGGTCAATGATTTTGCAAAAATCTTTGACAATGTCAGAACTTCATCTAAAGAGTTAAACATGCAATTTATAGGAGTTCTATGTTTTACCTCAACAAATGAAGAAGGCTACACATGAGATTCACTACTAGGCTCATCGAACAATTCAGGAGAAGTGACGAACTAAGGGGAGGCCGAGACTAATTCCATTACTAGGACAGAACAAGTTAGCGGAGGACCACCTTTTGAGGAAGGTGGACTCCTCTTACATCCTTTGTTTTTAGCAGGACCACTCTCCACCTTCTACTTCATTGGGGGACATGAACTCCTCACAAACGAGGCAAGAGGTGCAAAGGAAGAGGAGAAAGAGAAAAAAAGGTGGCTCAATCCGCATACAATAGGCAATAAGTGTTGAAGTTCCATTCATACCTATGTACCAAAGACTATGTTGATTCACAGACCAATACAAAGACCCATAGATAAGACCATGTACCATGTACCACCAGAGAAAAATAGTACCCACAACTGGAACAAAGGATGCTGACGATGGATGTTGAGCCTGAAGGAGTCAATGTTGATTGAAGGAAGGTGATTATGAGCTGACGATGAAAGAAAATAGGCTAGATAGTGGATGGAAATAGGCCAGACGGTGACAAGAGTGTATGTTGATGTGGATGAGACAAGTTGGACGGTGATTGGATGTTGTGATAGTCGTCGACGAAAGAAATGGAGCTCGATGGTAGGAGATTTACACAGTCAGGGGTAAATGGTGCCAACAAAGTCTGCAATTGGCATATACGGCCCTGTAGATAGGCCAACTGCAGACTTTAATATGTCTACTGATATTTTTAGGGGCACAATTAAAATTCCACCAATAAATTTAATATGAATGCCCAATAAAATATAAATTGTATATAGCCCGACCAAATATAAAGTGCCAATTTTTTTTAAAAGCCCAATAAAATAAAGAGTGTAGAATATAAGTTTTGAATTTTTTTTTTTGTGAAATAAATAAATCGTACCCTGTACTCGAGGGCCATATGGCCACCCCGAATAATTTTTTTTTGCCTCACGAACAGCTGAAGGAAAAATAGGGCATATTATATGTCAATTTTCGTCTCTCAGGATCTTTGGAACTGATGGCGAGGTCTGATCTACTTGAAAATGCACTAGAAGCTCTACAACATTTGAATCTTGCAAATATTCAAACCTCCACAACTTTGGCTAGAAATGTCAAATTTAGGAAAAAAAAAAGTCAATTCTAACTTTTTTAGCTGCCATGAACTCAAATCTAAGCTCAGATTTCCTCCAACATGATCCAAAAGTGACTTGCCATGAAATCCCACCTATGGAGAGACAAACAACCTCAAATCAAGATCTCTCACTAGAAATAGCTCCACCCTCAATTCTGAGAAGGGTTTTGCAAGATGCGGCTCTGATACCATGTAAGAGGTAAATATATTAGCTCAACACCCAAGACCACTTGCAAAAATAATGAAAAACTTCTACAAGAGAGTATGCAAGAATGAGCTTGTTTGATATTAAGACCTATCAAATGATGAGGTATGTAGTATGTTACAAATTAGTACAAAGACCTTCCTTATATAGGCAAGGTTGAAATGTAGTAATGAACATGATGCTGACAAATGTCATAATCCTATGACATGAGACAACCAACAAACTAATCACCTAGGAAATGGGTATTATGCAGACCGAGATAGGACACCTGAGGAGGCCCAACTAAGACTGCAAGAAGGAATATTTATAACCCTAAGTACACTTATGTAGAGTGTAAATTAAATAATTAGTATGCAATAGTTAAGGAGGGAGACATCTGGGCCTCTTTGTAACAGGAGCTAAAGAAAAGAATTCCCTACAAGGTCTCCCTTCACTATAAAATACCTTGTGGAGACTGGAATCACTTTGATTACACCCAAGAGCTAACAAATGTCAGAACTTCATCTAGAGAGTTAAACATGCAATTTATAGGAGTTCCATGTTTTACCTCAAAAAATGAAGAAGGTTGCACATAAGATTCGCTACGAGGCTTGTCGAACAATTTAGGAGCAATGACGAACTAAGGGGAATCCGAGACTAGTTCTATCACTAAGACAAAACAATTTAGCGCAGGACCACCTTTTGAGGAAGGTGGAATCCTCTTACATCCTTTGTTTATGGAAGGACCACTCTCCAGCTTCTACTTCGTTGGGGGACATGAACTCCTCATAGATGAGGCAAGAGTCTTGAGAGAAGAAGGAGGAAAGAAAAAAGGGTAAAATGGGCGTGGTTTCTGCTGTAACACAGGGTTAAACCACATTCATGCCTCCTGAAAAAGATCAAAAAAGTGATGCAGAGCTGGGTGAATGAAAATGGCCCAGTTCTACTCATAGCTATGCAGGAGCAGCCTACCCATTTGTAGAGCCTTTCACTAAGCGCTTAGAAAAAACAGCATAAGAAGTTTTATAGCTCTTTGAGATAGAGACAGGTATTTCTAACGAAGGAATAGACTCTTGAATGGGAGCAAGGGGAGTAGGTTGAGAAGCAGCAGGAGGAGTTGGCTCTAATGCCTCATCAATGAGCCTCTTCCCATTTACCACTTTGGAAGAAAAAATAGTAGGAGGCCGTGACAGTCGAGACATAGAGGGTTCCCATGGTGGCCTTTTTCTCTACTATACAAATAGTACCAGGTTCAGGAATTTTACTAGAGAGGGCCGATATCTTGATCTTGGGTTTGTGCCAGGATGGTATCATCAGACTTAATAGATAAAAACCAGGCATAAATTCATCCAAAACTCTTCTCTAGAAAGGGGAGGAGGAAAGCCATACCAAGAATGGGGGAGCTTCTCTTTCCCTTTTCGAGAAGAAGAGGTAGCTATTTGTTGTACTATTGAAAGGGCCAATTTTGGTTGTCCCTTACCCTCGGTCTTATACTTCACATAGTTTTTGTAAAGTAGGTCCATTGTTGGAGGAAGCAGACCAGTCGGGGTGGGCCAAAAATGGTCTAATGAATATCTCACATGGGACACTGAAGGTTGGTATCTAGTGTCATGTACTACATACATAAAACCTTCATGGGAGAACTTTAGACATTTACAAATAATAGAGGCGATTCCATTCATGGAAGCTAGCCAAGGTATGCCTAGCTTCATCCTAAACAAATCTAACTTCATAATGACATCAAAAACTATGTCAACAACCCTACGCCCAACTAGGACGAACAAAGTTATTGATCCATATGGTTTCAGACAAAGACTATCATGTGTACAAATGGTAGATTTTTTTTTTCGTACTCCTTTTTGTGTAGTTTGTTAAGCAACAATTTCTCTTCTATAGTAACATTCACTCGACTTGCGGGGTCTACTAAGACTCATGTCACAATGTTGCCACTAAGGTGAACAGGAATATAGAGGGGAGAGGGCTTGTTATTTAAGGGCAAGTCCTATGACATCAATGTCACATTCGGCAAACCAATCACAGGTTGTTTAGTAGGAGTAACAGTGACCATGTTAACATAGGCCTCGAGCTAAGTGACATAATTGGTGGGATCGATAATCATACATTGGCATAATGTGATGGAAATGGGTCTGTGCATATTAGCAACTCACTATTTGCTTTCACCACTAATTTATTTGTATTTTTTTTACTTCCATTGAGATGAATAGTACCATCCTTGATGTGGTCCTATATCTCATGACACAGGCATGTACAATGTTTAGTATCATGTTCATTAACCTGATGGTATTGACAGTAGGTATTTGCATCATATTAGCTAGGGTAAGGTTCCTTAAGAGGTCTAGGGTTCTACAAGGTTATGATCTTATCCTTCAACAACTTTTTCAAGATGGAAGAATAAGATTCTACTAACTTTGTGAGCTTTTAGTTGTGTCTAAGGTTGTTATCATCTATAGTAGCTACTACATTCACAATAGCCTTACCTTTCCTAGAGATCAATACAATGGAATTTCCTTCAGAACAAGAGCATGAAGAGGATCCCTCAAACTGAACTACCATCTATTGGTAACCGAGGGATCACAATGCATGAAGGTGTTCGCAGAAAAAATTCACTCTGCTTAGAGGCCATTTGCAAGTTCCAGTTATGAACATACTTTTCCAGATTAGAATGCGAGCAAACATATGCCGGATTTATTGAGAAAAAAGCACTTGATCTTTGTGTTGGTTAAGTAAAGATTTTCATTTATCACCTTGTTTTACCATTCAGATGAGATGGAAAAGGGTCATCACCGGCAAATCATTGCAGCTTGAGGTGCCATGGTAGAAATGGTTAAAAGGTTGAGTGCATGAGAAAATAGAATTATCGAGAAGCGAATGGTACCATTTTGAAGTGATGTATCAGCAGAGATTGAGGGAATAGTTTTTCCATCAACATGTTGTGATGGAAGAAATTTTTGCATAGGGCGTTAAAGGTAGACACATGAGTTTGTGGGTCCCCTTTGTCGCCAATTTTTTTGAATTTAGGAATCTCCATTCCTTGAGGGAAGGGAGTGTTCAAAATTGCAACTGACAATGGGCTATGTTAGAAGAAGGGTTGAAAGATAGGATGGGTAGAGGCTTAATGGAGAGACTCGCTAACTGGCTCTACATCATACCCATATTCTGAAGAAGAGTGTTCAAAATAGGGTCACTAGAAGACATAGGACTAGAGGAACCTCCTCCAAAACTGCCATCAAAGCCACCACTAGAACCACTGGTGTGACCACCACTAGAACCACTACCAGAGCCACTGCCACTAATAGGGCCATCGCTAGAGCCACCTCTACTTCCAAAGCCACCACCATGGCCTCCATTAGAACTACCTCCACCAGCACTACTTCCACCAGCAAAGCCACTACCGCTACCAAAGCATCCACCACTCATCCCACAAAATCCTCCACTGCTAGAGGTGATAAGAGGGGTGAAGCTAAAACCCAAGGGGGTCTTGTTCATCTTGATAGTTTCAGATCTCTTGAAGGTAGAAGGGATTCTAATTGAGGGTACAACATCGATAATGTAAACAGATGTGGGAGGAATTGACATTCCAAGCTATCTTTCATGACCTTCAAAAGTGTCCCCTTGTACAATGTTAGGATTGTTTGGAGGAGCACATACTTCATTCAGACTAGAGAGACTAGCTAGGAGTTCTATGCCAATTTGATCTTTTCCAGCCATGTACTTTATTTCCCTGATAACCCTAGTAGCCTTGGCCATCTTCGGGTCCTTTTCTAAGTGATTCTCCAAGACACCTAGTCCCTTGCTAATAGTAGAAATATATTATGAAGGAATATGAATGACCTTGTACTCATCCACTAATAACAGTGTAGGAGATGCATGAGGAGTGGGGACGTGGTCTATCTCATCAGAGATCCCTATCTCACCCCTCGACAACTGCTCCTGTGTGGCAAGACCAATGGCAGATCTAGAAAAAAGGCCTATGGAGAAACCAGTAGTGACCTTCGTCCTCTCCATCAGAAGGTGTCGTATAATTTTCCTAACAATATACCCAGAGATTGTAGACTAGGTTATGATGCTCATAAACCTTCACAACACTTAGGGGTACAATGATCACAAGGTACAATGGAAAAGCCTCAACACCAATGAATGAGCAAATGTTGGTTCATGTTAGGTTCACCAAAAATGTAAGAGAGGGGGAACAACCGTGTTCAAGGCTCCAGGTCATGGAGAGCCAAGAGTGTAAGGCTGCCCTAACTTACCTCACTCTAAAGGGGTGTCTTGAAATGAGGGACGAGAATGATGAAAACTATAAGGTCCTTCAATCACTCTGCAGACTCAAAATCCAAAATGGGCCTAGGCGAGCTAGTTTTTAGGTTCAATACTATACCTCATGTAGTTCTCTGCTCGAGGACATAAGCATGGTTCTAGGATGACAACACAACACACAGGCGTCTCTCGGGTGCACTAGCGTTTGTACGACCAGAGGATTGAAAATATAGTAACAACCACCAGAAAATGAGCTGAAAACCTAGCTAGTCACTTCTAAAGGAAAAAATAGAACTATGAAGTAGGAAAGATATAAAAATATATGGTAAAGTAAGTATATGAAAGCTAAGGTGAAAAAGATAATCTCACAAAGATGTTCGTTTTCCAGCTAGCTCCACAAAGCATGTCCACCTACACACAAGAAAGAGGGAAAATTTTTGGTGGCTATATAGGGGCCTGCCTCAGTCAAACCCCTATTTTGGTGTTTCCATGTCCACAGATAGCCAAGATAGTAACGGTAGAGAAATATATGATAAAGAAGTAGAGAAGGAGAAGAAGCAAGTAACACTAGTCAACCAAATCATAAAGTAGAGGAGTGAAAATTCTTACCACCTCCACCAAGAGCTCACTAGCTAATGGAGGAGAAAAGAGGAATTGAACAGTCACCACAACCTTAACTGTGATGAAGGGAGGTGTTACAAAACCTCAAGCCCCTACTGCAATAGCTTGTTCTACTCTTTCTCTATGGAGTTGATGGAGTGTTGTTATTGCTACTATGGAGTGTCAAAGTGCTACTTAAGAGTGAAAATGAAGGTTGAGAATGCTTGAGAATGTAAGAAGTGAGTGCTATAATGCTTAGAGGGTGAAATGGAATGAGAATGGGTCAATTTGAAGGAAGAATGAGCAAGAATAAGGCATCTTTGGGTCGGTTCATCGAAGTAGGACATTACAACTCATTCCCAATGAGAAGTGTAATGCCTCTTCTAGCTTCAGACACACGAATCAGTTAGGGATGTAAGCACATTGCATAGATGTATGTGTGTCATGCGGGCTTCCCTGATAGTTATTCTTCTACCAATGCAAAAGACATACGCCAAGTGGAATTAAGGCAATGGGATGATGTGGAATTTCAGCTTCAGATTTGGTTTTCTATGGTGAGGGAGTGTAAAAGGGAAATCTACGTAATGGGTAAAAATTCGCGCCTATACATTTACAATGAGAAAATGCTCAATAAATACTTTACAATATTTACAAATATAGCAAGGTTCTTAAAAGAAATTGAAAGAAGATTGACAATGATCTTATCACCAATATAATACAACAATATTAGATAATTGAACATTAAATAAATAAATATTAAATATTATTTTAATACCCTCCCTTAATGCTCAATCTGTTAACTACACTAAGATGGCCCCTAAATTTGACAAACTTATCTAGATTGAGCGACTTGGTGAGAATATATGTTGTCTACTCCTCTATCAGAACATACAACAACTGAACTGATTTGTCTTCAACAAGCTTCTGAATGCAGTGACAATGAGTATCCACATGGTTGGTTCTTTCGTGAAAGATTGGATTCTTGGAAAGTTCAAGAAATCCTTGAATATCATAGAACAAGGAAGTCAAACCTACTTGAGATATTTTCATATCCACAAGCATCTAGAAAAGCCAAACTGCCTCACAAGTTGTCTTAATTGCTCCTCAATACTCTACTTCTATCGAGGAGAGAGCCACTACCTACTGCTTCTTACTAGTCCATGTGACTGCACCAGATCCCAAGCTAAACACATACCTAAATTTTGATCTCCTATCATCAACCGAACCTACCCAATCTGAGTTTGTGAAGCCACTAAGTTTAGGATTGTGACGGCTAGTGTAAAGAATTCCATAATCAGAAGTGCCCTTCACATAACTTACCACTTGCTTTGCTGCTACCCAATTATCAACCTTGGGGGCTATCATGAAGCATGAAATGTAGGTCACTGCAAAAATGAGGTCAAGTCTAGTGGTAGTGAGATAGATGAGGCTACCCACTAGTTTCCTGAATAATGATTCATCCACTATAGGTGAGTATGACTTAGCTGACAACTTGAGCCCTTTTTCCATGGGTGTGGAGGCAGGTTTGCAATCCTGCATTGGGAAATTATCTAGGAGACTTCAAGCATATTTGGACTAGGCGATGAAGATACCACTCTCGGTGTGCCAAACCTCAACACCTAAACAATAATGCAAAAGTCCCAAAATTTTCATGTCAAATGTGCTACACAAATCCTATTTGATATTAGAGATCAAATGTGTCAAGCTGCCAGTAATGATTAGGTCATCCACATATACAACAAGAATAAGGATATCACTACTAGTATGTTTGACATATAGATTAGAGTTAGATGGACTCCTTACAAAGCCATGATCTGTGAGGTACTATGTACCAAGACCGAGGAGATTGTTTCAGATCATAGAGTGCTTTTACCAATCTACACACCTTGTGTTCTTTTTAGGAAACCTTGAACCCTGGAGGTTGTGTCATGTACACTTCTTCCTTCAACTCACTGTTGATGAAAGCACTCTTAACATCCATCTGATGGATTTTTCAACCAAACTGGGTTGCTATGGCAAGGATGAGCCTAATGGTTCTCATCTTGGCTATAGGAGCAAAAGTCTCCTCATAGTCAATGCCTTCCTTCTATGAGAATCTCCTAGCAACGAGATGAGCTTTGTACTTTTCAAGGGTTTTGTCAGCTTTGTATTTAACCTTATAGACCCAAGTGATCCCAAAATATTGGTTTACAATTTTTGGCCAAACTGGACACTAAACTGATTTTTCTAACTAAATCTTCACTTTTGGGCACCTATAGCAGCTAAACTGTGAGAATTTTGAAGATGATGCAAACTAGTGATTTGTGAAATTTTTTCTGTAGATTCTAAATATATGTTTTTCAAAATTTTGGAATAATATTGCACTTCCATTTCCATCTCCTTTGAAAACTAGTTTTTTTCAGTAAACACCATTTTTAAGGAGTGATGCTCACCATATACAACATAACTTTTTTTCCATGAAGGATAAAATTCTGTTTTTAAAATTTAAGGGTTGTAAATGCACGATATCACAGCACTTGAATTTGGTTTTCATAATAGTGTTTTTATTGAATATTTTTCATAATCAAGTTTCAAGGTCAAAATCAATTTACAATTAGGACATGGTAGGGCGTATATAAGCATAAGCTTTTTCATGTAAAATTCTTTTTTGAACGGATCAAAGGAATTCCAAAATGTAGTTCTGAATTTTCCAAAATTTATTTTTGATAATGCAATTATTTTTTCCACGTAATGTGAGAACAAGACCTTGATTTTTGGTGAAAAACCTATGTTTAATCAAACTAAAAAAGAAAATACATAATAAAATCAAAACATAGTAACATTATATTCATTGGATAGCTCCTTCTGAGGACTACCAACATCCAGTTGGGTCTATAAAGTCTCCTCCATTTTCATCCTCAACTCAAGCTTTGAAGGGAAAAAATTTATCAAAATTTTGTACCCGAGGGGGAGAAGGGCAGGGAAGGGGAGTTCAAATGAACCTACGTTCAAGCGCACCCCCCTTGGAGGTTAGAGTGAACTCCCCTTTCCACTAATTTTTTTTTGTGTTTTTCATTTTGGGAAATGTGGAATATCATGGGACCCAACATTAAATAGGTTTGCTTGAAGGGGGGTTCAAGTGAACCCCCTTTGGGTTTTCTCGAACCAAAAGCTCGTTCGAACCCACAAAAACTAAAATTTTCTCCATGGGGGCAGTTTTTGC
Source organism: Sequoia sempervirens (assembly GCA_007258455.2). NCBI lineage: Eukaryota > Viridiplantae > Streptophyta > Pinopsida > Cupressales > Cupressaceae > Sequoia > Sequoia sempervirens. The sequence continues at coordinate 19,328 of VDFB02162723.1, forward strand.
AAATTTCCTTCCTCATTGGAATTGTAAACCAGTGTTAGAAACCAAGATCTGATTGCAAACCAGAAAAATCACCTTCCATAGAAGAGAAAAACAAAAAAGCAGAGATTTGCAAAATATGTGCAAATTGATATATTTAAAGTACCAATCATTACAAGAGATAATTTTCTTTACAAAAGAAAATATGCATAAACCTAATCTTATCTTGAGCAACAAGATAGCTCAATAAGATAAGGATAAAACCTATAACTTAGGAATTAAATGTGCCTAAGTAAACGTATGCTAAAGTGTAATTAAATATTAATTACACCAACACCCCCCCATAAGTGCAACTTAGGGAGAAGCAAATTATTATGAAAATATGAGTCCCAACAACAAGGCCTGATTAGGTACTCATGTACAAATGCAAAGATAGAGAAAACCCAATGGGAAAACCCCCCCTCAGTGAGATGAACTGCTACGAAGAATCACTGGAAGAACTCTGAAGAAGAAACACTGGAACCCCAAATCTAGCAAGCAAGGAAAGATACTTATGTTTGCAAAATACCATATTGGAATCACAAATGCAATAGTAGACCCAATGCCAAGGAACACTGGAAACTCACATACTGGATCAACCCTAGAATTTGTGAACAACAGTAGATGAAAGGATGAAAAGACCCATAATGATGACAAATCTAGAAGTTGTGTCTCTCAAAGCCAATGCCAAATTGAAACTAAAACTGCCCTTAAGATGAGTACCATCAAGATTCTAGAACATTAACCATAAAAACATGGCCCTCAAATGAGAAAGATCTGAACCAATGCGGATCAAGAACCATAAAATCCCAATGTGAAGTGTGAACCGAAGCAAACCAAAGATGTGTCCAGCTAAGAAAAAAAGAAGCTAAGAGTTCTCACCAATACGAAAGATGGATGCAAAAACCCCCCTTAATGGAACTTTATATCAGTTCATTATTACAATACCCAATGATTGTAGAAGGAGAGAATGCAAAGCTACAAAAACATAAGTGAAAATGCAAACCTAGTGCACAAAACAAAAAATTAATGCATCCATAAAATAAGGTACAAATTTTCTATAAATGACCTCATATCTACACAGAGGCCGAAACCATCTTTCCAACACTGTGAAAATCGCGAAAAATGGATAAGCGAGTCAAAAGATATACTTCTCATAGTGAAAATGACAACAACTAACTTCTGAGGCTGAAAACAGCATCAAAAAAGAAAAACGAGACAATCACACCTGTACCATTGTGTAGAGCGTCGAAACAACTTTCCAACAATATCTTGTTTGCAAAAAAAGGACGCCATATGTGAAAGTTATGCCCATTTCTGCGAAACTACTCCAAAAAGGTTCGATTTGGCCATGTGAAGCCCTTAGGGGCTAAAAAATTAAAGCCCCTGGTCACCTAGGCGGACCAGGGGGCTCGCGGCTGGATCCTAGGGCGAAGCCCCTAGTCCCCCATAGGACTGCGGGTGGCGCTGCAGAGTCAGCCTGGGGCTGTGCGCATAGCACCCAATCCACCATAGGACCGATAGCTCTGCACAAAGGGCTTGCAGGGGCTGGAAGGCCTGGCAGGCGATGAGCGGTGCAGTGGGATGGCGCTTCTGACCTAACCGGCCCTACGGTGGCCGTTGGGCGACAGACGAGCGACCCGATTTTTTTGAACTGCATGTGTTGTTTTTAAGGCATTAATTTTTTTTTTTCTAAATACGCACCTCAGAAAGCATGCCTTGGGGCTGTACAACCCTCGAGGAAAACAAATTTGCCTCCCCAATCGACTGTGTCCAAATTGGACAAATTTTATATCAAAATAGGGGTTTTTGGGTGCTATGAACCAACAATGAGGTCTATTTGGGCCCAAAGTGCTCCAAAAATCAGGCAACCCCCAGATCTATCAGAAAAATGACCGAGCTTGAGACTATCGCAGATCTGGAAAATGGTGACGAAAATGAATGAAATAAAAGTCATTTCTAGCTTTTTCCAATGCTCTGAATCCAATGGAAAACCTCGATCTGATCCAAGACACTGCATAAATGTGCTCAAGGAATGAAACCCTCGAGGGACCTTGAACAAGCTATGTAATATGTTCCTCCAAAAAAGCTGAGAAGGGGCTGCAAATTGAGGCTCTGATACCATGTTAGAAACCAAGATCTGATTGCAAACTAGAAAAATCACCTTCCACATAAGAGAAAAATGAAAAAATAGAGATTTACAAAAGATGTGCAAATTGATATATTCGAAGTACCAATCATTACAAGAGATAATTTTCTTTATAAAAGAAAAGGTGCATAAACCTAATATTATCTTGAGCAACAAGATAGCTCAGTAAGATAAGGATAAAACCTATAACTTAGGAATTTAATGTGCCTAAGTAAACTTATGCCAAAGTGTAATTAAATATTAATTACACCAACAATTTTGTGGGTTTACCCCACCATTTCCAACTAATGGGATTCTTCCCTAAAGGAAGATCAGAAAGGACCCAAGTGTGATTTTTCTGAAGACTTTGGTATTTAGCCTCCATAGCCTTTTCCCACTCAGGAATTCCTTTAGCATCTGAATATGTCTGAGGCTCATAGACACTATGAATGTTGGCCATGAGAGAAAAATTAATTGTATGCTATTGTTTTCTCTTGTTTCTAGATGATCTACCCTCAATGAGCTCATCATCGTAAAGATCACCAATAGTCTTAGTATACCATTTAGGTGGAAGAGTAGAAATGCTAACATCAGATGTAACAGGAGGAGCCAGAACTGGTTGTGGATCTAGAATAGGTTCATCAGGTGGAAGATCAATATCATTTGGAGGAAAATCAGGTCAAGCATCATCAAAGGAAAAGTCTACATCATCCCTCCCATTAGGTGAGCCTAACAAAAGACGTTCCCAAATTAGAAGCCTTCAAGGGTTGATCCTCAGAATGTTGAACAAACCAAGAAAGGTGAAAGGGTCCTCATTCTTCATCAAAGACAACATCCTGACTGAAGATGAGATGATCAATGTCTACATCAATCAACCAGTAAGTCTTATAGTTGTCACTATACCCTGTGAACATAAGCTTTTGACTCTTGGAATCCAACTTTGAGCACTTGGCATCTAGAATCCATGCATATGGTAAAGAGCCAAAGATTTTCAAATGACATCCTAGATTTGCTACTAGTCCAAGCTTCCTTAGGAGTCTTTCCCTTGACAATGTGGGTAGGAGACCCATTAAGGAGATAGACAATAGTGTAGACTGGTTCTGCCTAATATTTGTTAGGAACAATCATGTGTTGTAACATGGAGTGGGTCATCTCAACAGTTGTATGATTACGCTACTCTACAACACCGTTTTGTTGAGGAGTCTAGGGTGTGGTTAACTGATGCTTGATTCTATGTGTATCACAGAAGTTGGAGAAAGCAGTAGAACAAAATTCCCCCCCCCCATTATCTGACCTAAGAGTGATTATGCAACAACCAACCTCTTTTTCTACTAAGGCCTTAAACTTCTGAAATATAATAAGCACATCTGATTTCTATCTAAGAAAGTACACCCACATTTTATGACTAAAATCATTAACAAAAAGTAAGAAATACCTACAACCAGTAATAGAAGGTGGATTCATTCGACCATATACATCAATGTGAACCAACCGTAGTAGCTTAGAGGCTCGCCATGAGTCACCATCACTGAACAATGTCATGTGCTACTTCCCAACCTAACAAGCTCCCACCAAACACCGCTTTGATTTTGATTTTTGGTTCGAGGGTAAAGTAGCTGCAAGTCCCACTCTTGGTGAGATAAATAATTTTAAAAATTAAAAAGTGGGTCTTGTCATAATAATTAGTTTACAATTCACGAGGAAGGAGCGAATTTTAGCTGAAATCATATATTTTTAGAAAATATAATGATTTAAGCCTTAAAAAGTTTCATTTTAAGGATTCCAATTGAAGAGGGTTTGATCAAATCATCTTAGATCAAACCCCCTTGGATAGAACCTCGCTAGTTTTAAACCATACCTATAAATGTGTCTCTTTTACACCTATCAAAATGCTGATAAAAAATCACTTTTGATTTAGCTTTGGGGGATCAAATGAATTCATTTAAAATTTATTTCAAATGATTATGGTATTCCTCAGAACAAGCTATCCAATGAATATAATTTTAATATGTTTTGGTTTTGTTATGTATTTGCTTTTTAAGTTTTATTAAACATAGGTTTTTCATCGAAAATGAATTTCTTTGTTCTTCACATGTGGAAAAAAAGAAGATTATCAAAAAAAAAATTTGAAAAATATGAGTGCACCATATATTGAAGTCTTTGATCAACAAAAAATTAAATTAAATTTTGACATATACAAAAAAGTTATGTGTTATCACGGTAGCTGTACCGTTGTAATTCATTTGAATTCCCGAAACTTGATTAAAGGGAAAATATTCAATAAAAAACTATCTAATAAGTGGAAGCACTTCGATATCAGAGTTACAAATCTAAATTTGAAAGAATTAGGGTACATCGTAATGAAAAAAGTTATGCGACCTCACGATTGTGTTTTAAAATGTTTGTTTTCTGAAAAAAATCAATTTTAGGTGGGAGATGGAAAAAGAAGTGAAATTTGATTCCAAATTTTGAAAAAATATTTTTTGAATCTCTGAGACAAAGTGATGAGACTCTAGTTTGCACCATCTTCAAATTCCTCCACAGTTTTAGCAGCTATAGGTGCCTAAATGTGAAGATTTAGTTAAAAATAATAATAATTTTTAATGTCGGTTTGGCCAAAAATTGTAAACCACTATTAATGGGATCACCCAAGTGCTCATACCACTAATGCCAAAGATTGCTAATAGCAAAATTTCTGGCTGCCATGGCTAACTCCAAAGAATCTCTTATATCCATAAGTCTATATAGACCATGATCCCCAATACCAACAACCACTATGGTGCAAGTCACCTGATCAATAATGCAACATTTGGCATGTACAAGATACCACATCGAACTAAGGAGAGTACTGCATAATCTAACTAACTAAGAGAAGGTTCAATTCCATGTCAGGAATGTAGTATACATTAAGGAAGATGAGATTCCTCCCACCAGATTGAATCTAAATCTTGAGTCAGTGAAAGGAGAGAAGTCTGTGAACCAGTCATGTCGATGTGTGAAGTTTCATAAAGCACCTAAATCAATGTACCAAGCAGAGGACTTAACATGATCTGAAATCCTTTTATCCATAAAAGTGTAAAAGGTAGATTCCTTATGCTCAATGTGCTTGGCAACATTCACTTTTTGTTGAGACCCTCCTTGCTTCTTATGTTTAGAAGCCAAATGTTGAAGACAATCCTTGTTCATATGACCATACTTTTGGTAGTAATTACACTGAATGTTCTTTTTCTTAAGGTTGCTCGAAGGTTGACTTGAGCCTTTTTGCTATGAAGGCTAACCTTTCCCTTTGTTCTTAGGTTGACTTTTAGCTGCAAAAGCTTGTTCTGTAGAGGACAATGAGGCACTACTACCAAACTGTTGTTTCTAGTGATCATACTGCAAGAGGATAGTATAAAGCTTTGGAAACTTCAAATCAACACTAGTGGATGTGAGGGTTTCAATAGAATGCTCATATGACTTCGGTGAAATTTTAGAGCTAATTACTACCATGTCTTCTTCCTCCATCTTTTGACCAATTGCCTCTAAGTGATGAAAAATGTTGTGAATCCTTCTTAGATGCTCCTGTAGGGACATTCTCTCATCCATCATGGTGGAGAACAACTGGTTTTTTAGAAAGAATGCATGGCTCTTATCGAAGGTCTCATGCAAGTTTTTTAGATGCTCCCAAATTTTGACGGCTGATTTTTCGGATGGAACCTATGGAGGTTGATCATCAGTAACTGGAAGTTTAATGAGCATCACTGCTTCACGATTTTGCTCATCAAACTTTTCTTGGGTTTTATTTGTCGTTGTGGGACGAGTAACATTGTTGAGAACAATGTAATCAAGGTAGAAATATTCAAAGATGGTCATCATTCTCTACTTCCAGGTATTATAATTTTTGTTGTTGAATCACTTACAACCTTCCAACATAATTTTGGTCAAACTCGCCAACTTGCACGCTTTTTGAGGCACAAAAAATAAGGAAAGTAGAAGAGGAAATAAAATAGATTGTACTAATCCCAAAAGACTGAAGCAATATTAGGCACAAAAATCAAGACAAATCTATTGGCACAAATTTCAAGGCACATATTTTTGAGACACCTAGAAAATTCTATCGACTACCCAAAATTCTTCTCGAAAATCCCAAAAGGAATCTTGAACTAGAAAAAAAATTGGCTCTAAAAAAAAGGATTTTTTTGAAAACCCTAGCTCAAATTTCGTAAAAGATAAATGCAAAAAAATGGCACCCAAAAAAGGTACAAAAATTCGTGCACAAAATGTGTAGAATGTAGGGCATGTTGAAAAATGTGTCACAAAAGTTAGGTCGTGCCCAGATGTGATAAAAAATTCTAAAAAAAATGTCTCGATTTTTTTTAGAAAATGTAAGATTTTTCTTCCCAGAAAGATGACTTTGAGCAGTGACAAAACATGACTAGGAAGTTAAGCAAAATCATGGACAAATACTCTGAAAACGCAACTCAAAAGCAAGAGAAATCATGGCCCTAAAATGAAGTCACATTGCACAAAGGGTTTTAAAAAAATGCACTAGGAGAGATGCAAAAAACACGAGCAAGAGATCTTCAAAGAAAAATGCGATGAGACCGGTTGAATCTGCACAGACAAGAGCAGAAAAAGGTTGCCAAGAAAAGACATCTTCAAATTGTGTGGGTCAAGAGAAAGAATAGAAACACGATTTGTCAAAACCTCATGTGAATGTAGATGGAAAAAACCAGGCACGATTATTTTTTCTCTTAAAACGTCTTCCAGACAAAATCCACAATTTTTTAGAAAATCAAGAACTCAATTTTCAGACCACAGAAAAACACGATTTTTAAATTTTTTATAAAATCACAATGGCGCCCAAAAACAATTTCGGCTTTGATACCATATTACGCAAGTAATTGGTAAAATATTTGATGCTATTTACAATGAGCAAATGCTCAATAAATACTTTACAAGATTTACAAATATAGCAAGTTTCTTAAAAGAAACTGAAAGAAGATCGACAATGATCTTATCACCAATATAATACAACAATATTACACAATTGAGCATTAAATAAATAAATAATAAATATTATTTTAATAGTAGAGATAGATCTAGATTGGGTTTTCTTGGATTTGAAAATTGAGTACATCAAAATTTGCCAACAAATTTATGGTTGATAGTCCTACACTTTCTATTGTCCAAAGTTTGTCACTTATGATTCTATCCTTTTTAGAGGTGAAGGGAAATCAATCAAGAAGAAAACAAAAAAATGAATGTTACTTTCCTCTATCTACTATTGAAATATTAGAGGAAAGATCTCTAGAGAAACTTTATGTAAACCTTATGTCAATATGATGCCTAATAATTTTATTTTTCATCTAGATGCTTGATAGCATTACAAAATGTGTAAACTCCGTGTCAATATGTTGAGTGCTCATTTTGGTTCTAATATAATTTTTTTAATAACATTATGATTATGAAAACTTTATATAAACATGATGCCTATTAATTTTTATTGTTGTTGGAATACTATATTACACCATAAATTCATTGTAATATGTTAATATAATATTATTAACATAAATAATAACTCTCCTAAATGATTACAATTAATTGGTCTGGTACACCTGGTTTGATTGGTCATTTACTAGCCTTTCCCCAGTATATATTTTTTCTCCTCTCAATAACGGATTGCCCATTTCTTCTTAATTCCAATAAGTGAGAATCATGTGAATCAGAGTAATCACAGCCAATGACTTTTGTCTTCGTTGACTAGGCGACTGATTTCACCCTCTTCTTACTTATTGTGCAATAACGTAGAAGCACACAATTCTTAAACTTCAGGTCAATGGTTTATCAGTTATTTCTCTCCATACCTGAAGCGGTGAATTCCTTGTTATCAACATATACTATTATACACTCCCTCTTCCTCTCCCACTTCCTCTCCCTCTTCCCTTGCTTATAATATCTATTCTTCATTTATTTGCTTAATTTTCACCAAAGCATCATTTTTTTGTTAATGGCTTCCACTTCGAAACACGATCCATTTTTAGTACTTGAACCTCCCAACAAAAAGATAAAATCCTCCTTGACTGCAAAAATGTATGATGTATCATCAACCAACCGAACCTAGGCGATGGCGAGAACAACTTTAGCTCGGTAGCTCACGATTCTATATCCTCTGCCATAGTACACATATAAGATGTGGCGATACCATGTAAGAGGTAAAGATATTAGCTCAACACCCAAGACCACTTGCAAAAATAATGAAAGCCTTGTACAAGAGAGTATGCAAGAATGAGCTTGCTTGATATTAAGACCTATCAAATGATGAGGTATGTAGTATGTTACAAATGAGTACAAAGACCTTCCTTATATAGACAAGGCTGAAATGTAGTAATGAACATGATACTAAAAAATGTCATAATCCTATGACATGAGACAACCAACAAACTAATCACCTAGAAATGGTGCATTAGCTAGATGAATAAGTTCTAGAAAATAACTAAGACTTTTAGAAAGAATCTTACAACTAAGTACTGCTTATGTAAGTGTAATTAAATAATTAATTACATGAGCGATTGAAGGGATGAGCATTTGACCCTCCTTCATAGAAAGCTCTTGTGGAGCTAAGGTCAATGATTTTGCAAAATGGCTGACAATGTGAGAACTTCATCTAGAAAGTTAAGCTTGTCACGATTTATAGGAGTTCCATGTTTTACCTCAAAAAATGAAGAAGGTTGCACATAAGATTCGCTACGAGGCTTGTCGAACAATTTAGGAGCAATGACGAACTAAGGGGAAGCCGAGACTAGTTCCATCACTAAGACAAAACAATTTAGCCTGGGACCACCTTTTGAGGAAGGTGGACTCCTCTTACATCCTTTGTTTACGGAAGGACCACTCTCCACCTTCTACTTCGTTGGGGGACATGAACTCCTCATAGATGAGGCAAGAGGTGTAGAGGAAGAGGAGGAAGAGAAAAAAAAGGTGGCTCCACCAAAGGAGCGATGAGCACTTGCACCTTTTTGGGGTCAGGCACATTTGTACTCATAGAAAAATTCAAAAGTGATGCAGAGCTAGATTGAATGAAAGCTAGACTGGTTCTCCTCTTCCTTCCTTTACAAGGCAGCCTACTTAGCTATGAGATCCTTTTGCTAGCACTTGCGCTCACGGGCAAGGAAGTTTTTATGACTCTTCGAGATAGAGGCTGGAGGTTCTGAAGGAATAGAAGGCTCCTACTCAACCATGGGAGTGTCCTTCACAGGTATTTCTAATGGAGGAATAGAATCTTGAATGGGAGCAAGGGGAGTAGGTTGAGAAGTAGCAGGAGGAGTTGGATCCAATGCCTCAACAATGAGCCTCTTCCCATTTACCACTTTGGGAGCAAAATTAGTAAGAGGCCACGACAGTCGAGACATAGAGGGTTCCCATGGTGGCCTTTTTCTCTACCATACAAATAGTACCAAGTTCAAGAAGTTTACTAGAGAGGGCCAATATCTTGATCTTGGGTTTGTGCTAGGATGGCATCATCAGACTTAATAGATAAAAACTAGGCATAAATTCATCCAAAAATCTTCTCTAGAAAGGGGAGGAGGAAAGCAATACCAAGAATGGGGGAGCTTCTCTTTCCCTTTTCAAGAAGAGGTAGCTATTTGTTGTACTATTGGAAGGGCCAATTTTGGTTGTCCCTTACCCTCAGTCTTATACTTCACATAGTTTTTGTAAAGTAGGTCCATTGTTGGAGGAAGCAGACCAATCGGGGTGGGCCAAAAATGGTCTAATGAATATCTCACATGGGACACTGAAGGTTGGTATCTAGTGTCATGTACTACATGCATAAAACCTTCATGGGAGAACTTTAGACATTTACAAATAATAGAGGGGATTCCATTCATGGAAGCTAGCCAAGGTATGCCTAGCTTCATCTTAAACAAATCTAACTTCGGAATGACATCAAAAACTATGTCAATAGCCCTAGGCCCAACTAGGACGAACAAAGTTATTGAGCCATATGGTTTGAGACAAGGACTATCGTGTGTACAGATGGTAGATTTTTTTTTTCGTACTCTTTTTTGTGTAGTGTGTTAAGCAACAATTTCTCTTCTATAATAACATTCACTTGAATCGCGGGGTCTACTAAGACTCATGTCACAATGTCGCCACTAAGGTGAACAGGAATATAGAGGGGAGAGGGCTTGTTATTGAATGGAAAGTCCTACGACATCAATGTCACATTTAGAAAACCAATCACAAGTTGTTTAGTAGGAGTAATAGTGACCATGTTAACATAGCCCTTGAGCTGAGTGACATAATTGGTGGGATCGATAATCATACATTGGCAAAATGTGATGGAAATGGGTTCGTGCATATCGGCAACTCACTATTTGATTTCACCACTAATTTATTTGTATTTTTTTACTTCCATTGAGATGAATACTATCATCCTTGATGTGGTCCTATATCTCATGATACAAGCATGTACAATGTTTAGTAATGTTCATTAACCTAATGGTATTCACAGTAGGTATTTGCATCATACTAGCTAGGGTAAGGTTCCTTAAGAGGTTTAGGGTTCTACAAGGTTATGATCTTATCCTTCAACAACTTTTTCAAGATGGAAGAATAAGATTCTACAAACTTTGTGAGCTTTTAGTTTTGTCTAAGGTTGTTATCATCTACAGTAGCTACTACATTCACAATAGCCTTACCTTTCCTAGAGATCAATACAATGGAATTTCCTTCAGAACAAGAGCATGAGGAGGGTCCGTCAAACTAAACTACCATCTGTTGGTACTCTCATAGGGATGCACACAAATGCATGAAAGAAGGGTATTTCATAAGGGAAAAAATTTCCTACCAAGGCCTTTGCAAGTTCCTCATGAACACCTTTTGCATGTTAGAATCGAGCAACATATATGAGATTTGTGAGAAGGGCACTTGATACTGCATGATGAAGTTAGTAAGATTTTCATTATCACCTTGTTTACATCAGAGGAGATCTGAAAAGGTTATCTTCGACCTAATGTTAGCTTGGAATTGTTGTAGGAAATGGTTAAAAAGTTGGTCACATGAGAAAATGGAATTATCAAGAAACAAATAGTACCATTCGAGTGATGTATCCTTGAGAGATCAAGGGAATAGTTTTTCCATCAACATGTCGTGATGGAAGAAATTTTTGCACAGGGCGTTAAAGGCAGACACATAAGTTTGTGGGTCCCCTTTGTCACCAATTTTTTTGAATTTAGGAATCTCCATTCCTTGAGGGAAGCGAGTGTTCAAAATTGCAACCGACAATGGACTATGTTAGAAGAAGGGTTGAAAGATAGGATGGGTAGAGGCTCAAGGGAGAGACTCGCTAACTGGCTCTACATAATACCCATATTCTGAAGAAGAGTGTTCAGAATAGGGTCACTAGAAGACATAGGACTAAAGGAACCTCCTCTAGAACCACCATCGAAGCCACCACTAGAACCACTGGTGTGACCACCACTAGAACCACTACCAGAGCCACTTCCACTAATAGGGCCCTTGCTTGAGCTACCTCTACTTCCAAAGCCACCACCATGGCCTCCATTGGAACTACCTCCACTAGCACAATCCACCATCAAAGCCACTACCACTACCAAAGCATCCACCACTCATCCCACAAAATCCTCCACTGCTAGAGGTGATAGGAGGGGTGAAGCTAAAACCCAAGGGGATCTTGTTCGCCTTGATAGCTTCAGATCTCTTGAAGGTAGAAGGGATGCTAATTGAGGGTACAACATCAACAATGTAAATAGATGTGGGAGGAATTGAAATTCCAAGCTATCTTTCATGATCTTCAAAAGTGTCCCCTTATACAATGTTAGATTGTTTGGAGGAGCACATGCTTCATTCAGACTAGAGAGACTAGCTAGGAGTTCTATGCCAGTTTGATCTTTTCCATCCATGTACTTTATTTCCCTGATAACCCTAGTAGCCCTAGCCATCTTCAGGTCCTTTTCTAAGTGATTCTCTAAGACACCTAGTCCCTTGCTAATAGTAGAAATATATTCTGAAGGAATATGAATGACCTTGTACTCATCCACTAATAACGGTGTAGAAGATGCATGAGGAGTGGGGATGTGGTCTATCTCATCAGAGATCCCTATCTCACCCCTCGACAACTGCTCCTATGTGGCAAGACCAATGGAAGACCTAGGAAAAAGGCCTATGGAGAAACCAATAGTGACATTCGTCCTCTCCATCAGAAGGTGTCATATAATTTTCCTAACAATATACCCAGAGGTTGTAGACTAGGTTATGATGTTCATAAACCTTCACAACACTTAGGGGCACAATGATCACAAGGTACAATGGAAAAGCCTCAACACCAATGAATGAGCAGATGTTGGTTCATGTTAGGTTAACCAAAAATGTAAGAGAGGGGGAACAACCATGTTCAAGGCTCTAGGTCATGGAGCGCCAAGAGTGGAAGGCTGCCCTAACTTACCTAACTCTAAAGGGGTGTCTTGAAATGAGGATGAGAATGATGAAGACTATAAGGTCCTTCAATCACTTTGCAGACTCAAAATCCAAAATGGGCCTAGGTGAACCAATTTTTAGGTTCAATACTATACCTCAGGTAGCTCTCTGCTCAAGGACGGAAGCATAGTTCTAGGATGACAGTGCAACACGCTGGTGTCTCTCAGGTGCGCTAGCGTTTGTACGACCAGAGGATTGAAAATATAGTAACAACCACCAGAAAATGAGCTGACAGCCTAGCAAGTCACTTCTAAAGGAAAAAAATAGAACTATAAAGTAGGAAAGATATAAACAAATATGGTAAAGTAAGTATATGAAAGCTAAGGTGAAAAAGATAATGTCACAAAGATGATCATTTTCCAGCTAGCTCCATAAAGCATGTCCACCTACACACAAGAAAGAGGGAAAATTGTTGGCAGCTATATAGGGGCCTACCTTAGTCAAACCCCTATTTTGTTGTTTCCACATCGACAGATAGCCAAGATAGCAACGGTAGAGAAATATATGATAAAGAAGTAGAGAAGGAGAAGAAGCAAGTAACACTACTCAACGAAATCATAAAGTAGAGGAGTGAAAATTCTTACCACCTCCACCAAGAGCTCACTAGCTAATGGAGGAGAAAAGAGGACTTGAACAGTCACCACAACCTTAACTGTGATGAAGGGAGGTGTTACAAAACCTCAAGCCCCTACTGCAATAGCTTGTTCCACTCTTTCTCTATGGAGTTGATGGAGTGTTGTTGTTGCTGCTATGGAGTGCCAAAGTGCTACTTAAGAGTGAAAATGAAGGTTGAGAATGCTTGAGAATGTAAGAAGTGAGTGCTATAATGCTTAGAGGGTGAAATGAAATGAGAATGGGTCAATTTGAAGGAAGAATGAGCAAGAATAAGGCATCTTTGTGTTGGTTCATCGAAGTAGGACATTACAACTCATTCCCAATGAGAAGTGTAATGCCTCTTCCAGCTTCAGACACATGAATCCGTTAGGGATGTAAGCATGTTGCATACATGTATGTGTGTCATGTGGGCTTCCCTAATAGTTATTCTTCTACCAACGCAAAAGACATACGCCAAGTGAAATTAAGGCAATGGGATGATGTGGAATTTCAGCTTCAAATTTGGTTTTCTATGGTGAGGGAGTGTAAAAGGGAAATCTGCATAATGGCCCGTGCAAATTCATGCCTATACATTTACAATGAGAAAATGCTCAATAAATACTTTACAATATTTACAAATATAGCAAGGTTCTTAAAACAAATTGAAGGAAGATCGACAATGATCTTATCACCAATATAATACAACAATATTAGATAATTGAACATTAAATAAATAAATATTAAATATTATTTTAATACCCTCCCTTAATTCTCAATCTGTTAACTACACCAAGATGGCCCCTAAATTTGACAAACTTATCTAGATTGAGTGACTTGGTGAGAATATATGTTGTCTACTCCTATGTCAGAACATACAACAACTGAACTGATTTGTCTTCAACAAGCTTCTAAATGGAGTGACAATGAGTATCCACATGGTTAGTTCTTTCGTTAAAGATTGGATTCTTTGCAAGTTTAAGAAATCCTTGAATATCACAGAACAAGGAAGTCAAACCTACTTGAGATATTTGCATATCCACAAGCATCTAGAAAATCCAAACTGCCTCACAAGTTGTCTTAACTGCTCCTCGATACTCTACTTCTGTCGAGGAGAGAGCCACTACCTACTACTTCTTACTAGTCCATGTGACTACACCAGATCCCAAGCTAAACACATACCTAGATGTTGATCTCCTATCATCAACCGAACCTACCCAATCTGAGTTTGTGAAGCCACTAAGTTTAGGATTGTGACTCCTAGTGTAAAGAAGTCCATAATTAGAAGTGCCCTTCACATAACGTACCACTTGCTTTGCTACTACCCAATGATCAACCTTGGGGGCTATCATGAAGCATGAAATATAGGTCACTGCAAAAATGAGGTCAGTTCTAGTGGTAGTGAGATAGATGAGGCTACCCACTAGTTTCCTGAATAATGATTCATCCACTATAGGTGAGTATGACTTAGCTGACAACTTGAGCCCTTTTCCATAGGTGTGGAGGAAAGTTTGCAATCCTGCATTGGGAAATTATCTAGGAGACTTCAAGCATATTTGGACTAGGAGATGAAGATACCACTCTCGGTCTGCCAAACCTCAACATCTAAACAATAATGCAAAAGTCCCAAATTTTTCATGTCAAATGTGCTACACAAATCCTATTTGATATTAGTGATCAAATGTGTCGAGTTGCCAGTAATGATTAGGTCATCCACATATACAACAAGAATAAGGATATCATTACCAGTATGTTTGATATATAGATTAGAGTTAGATGGACTCCTTACAAAGCCATGATCTGTGAGGTACTTGTCAATCTTGATGTCCCAAGACCAAGGAGCTTGTTTCAGATCATAGAGTGCTTTTACCAATCTACACACCTTGTGTTCTTTTTAGGAAACCTTGAACCCTAGAGGCTGTGTCATGTACACTTCTTCCTTCAACTCACTGTTGATGAAAGCACTCCATCTGATGTACTTTCCAACCAAACTGGGTTGCTATGGAAAGGATGAGCCTAATGGTTTTCATCTTGGCTATAGGAGCAACAGTCTCCTCATAGTCAATGCCTTCCTTCTGTGAGAATCCCCTAGTAGCGAGATGAGCTTTGTACTTTTCAAGGGTTTTGCCAGCTTTGTATTTAACCTTATAGACCCAAGTGATCCCAAAATATTGGTTTACAATTTTTGGCCAAACTGGACACTAAACTAATTTTTCTAACTAAATCTTCACTTTTGGGCACCTATAGCAGCTAAACTGTTAGAATTTTGAAGATGATGCAAACTAGTGATTTGTGAAATTTTTTCCGTAGATTCTAAATATATGTTTTTCAAAAAATTTGGAATAAGATTGCACTTTTGTTTCCATCTCCTTTGAAAACTAGTTTTTTCAGTAAACACCATTTTTAAGGAGTGATTGTCACCATATACAACATAACTTTTTTTCGATGAAGGATAAAATTCTATTTTTTAAAAATTTAGATTTTTAACTATGATATCTAGCACTTGAATTTGGTTTCATAGTGTTTTATTGAATATTTTTTCCTTAATCAAATTTCAAAGTCAAATCAATTACAATTCAGACATAGGCAGACCGTATATAACATAACTTTTTTTCTATGTATCAAAATTCTTTTTTTTGTTGGATCAAGGAATTCAATATCTAGTTCACTAATTTTTTTAAAATTCATTTTTGATAATCTTTTATTTTTCGACATGTGCAGAATAGAGAGCTTGATTTTTGGGGAAAAAAACCTATGTTTACTCAAACTAAAAAAGCAAATACATAATAAAATCAAAACATAGTAACATTATATTCATTGGATAGCTCCTTCTGAGGACTACCAACATCCAGTTAGGTCTATAAAGTCTCCTCCATTTTCATCCTCAACTCAAGCTTTGAAGGGAAAAATTTTATCAAAATTTTATACCAGAGGGGGAAAAGGGGGGAAAGGGGAGTTCAAATGAACCTACGTTCAAGCGCACTCCCCTTGGAGGTCCGAGCGAACTCCCCTTTCCACTAATTTTTTTTGTGTTTTTCATTTTGGGAAATGTGGAATATCGTGGGACCCAACATTAAATAGGTTCGCTTGAAGGGGGGTTCAAGTGAACCCCCTTTGGGTTTGCTCGAACCAAAAGCTCATTTGAACCCACAAAAACTAAAATTTTCTCCATGGGGGTAGTTTTTGCAATTTTCCTTCCTCAATGGAATTGTAAAGTGTTAGAAATCAAGATCTGATTACAAACCAGAAAATCACCTTCCAAAAGAAAAATGAAAAGAAGGTTGCAAAGATGTGCAAATTGATATATTTAAAAGTACCAATCATTACAAGAGATAATTTTCTTTATAAGAAACAGAAATATGCATAAACCTAATCTTATCTTGAGCAATAAAGATAGCTCAATAAGATAAGGATAAAACCTATAGCAGAATTAAATGTGCTAAGTAACATGCTAAAAGTGTGGTGAAATAATTACACCAACACCCCATAAGTGCAGCAGGGAAAGTAGGTATTATGAAAATATGATTCCCAACAACAAGGCGTTAGGTATATGTACAAATGCAAAGAGAAAATCCGATTAGGAAAACCCTCAATGAGATGAGCTGTAGCTGAAAGAATCTGCTTTGGAAGAACTCTGAAGAAGCAACATAGGAACCCCAAATCCGGTAAGCAAGGAAAGATACTTCTGTTTGCAAAATACCATATTAGAATCACAAATGCAATAGCAAACCTGATGCCAAGGAACACTGGAAACTCACATACTGGATCAACCCTGGAATCTGTAAGCAATAGTAGATGAAAGGAAGAATGAAGCCCATAATGATGACAAAATCTAGAAGTTATGTCTCTCGAAGCCAATGCCAAACTGAAACTAAAACTGCCCATAAGATGAGTACCATCAAGATGCGGAACATTAACCATAAAACATGGCCCTCAAATGAGAAAGATCTGAACAATGGGGATCAAGAACCATAAAATCAATGTGAAGTGTGAACGAGAAGCAAACAAAAGATGTGTCTAACTAAGAAAGAAAAGCTAAAGTTGTCACCAATACAAAGATGGATACAAAAGCCACATAATGGATCTTTATATCAGTTCATTATTACAATACCCAATGATTGTAGAAGGAGAGAATGCAAAGCTACAAAAACATAAGTGAAAATGCAAACCTAGTGCACAAAACAAAAAATTAATGCATCCATAAAATAAGGTACAAATTTTCTATAAATGACCTCATATCTACACAGAGGCCGAAACCATCTTTCCAACACTGTGAAAATCGCGAAAAATGGATAAGCGAGTCAAAAGATATACTTCTCATAGTGAAAATGACAACAACTAACTTCTGAGGCTGAAAACAGCATCAAAAAAGAAAAACGAGACAATCACACCTGTACCATTGTGTAGAGCGTCGAAACAACTTTCCAACAATATCTTGTTTGCAAAAAAAGGACGCCATATGTGAAAGTTATGCCCATTTCTGCGAAACTACTCCAAAAAGGTTCGATTTGGCCATGTGAAGCCCTTAGGGGCTAAAAAATTAAAGCCCCTGGTCACCTAGGCGGACCAGGGGGCTCGCGGCTGGATCCTAGGGCGAAGCCCCTAGTCCCCCATAGGACTGCGGGTGGCGCTGCAGAGTCAGCCTGGGGCTGTGCGCATAGCACCCAATCCACCATAGGACCGATAGCTCTGCACAAAGGGCTTGCAGGGGCTGGAAGGCCTGGCAGGCGATGAGCGGTGCAGTGGGATGGCGCTTCTGACCTAACCGGCCCTACGGTGGCCGTTGGGCGACAGACGAGCGACCCGATTTTTTTGAACTGCATGTGTTGTTTTTAAGGCATTAATTTTTTTTTTTCTAAATACGCACCTCAGAAAGCATGCCTTGGGGCTGTACAACCCTCGAGGAAAACAAATTTGCCTCCCCAATCGACTGTGTCCAAATTGGACAAATTTTATATCAAAATAGGGGTTTTTGGGTGCTATGAACCAACAATGAGGTCTATTTGGGCCCAAAGTGCTCCAAAAATCAGGCAACCCCCAGATCTATCAGAAAAATGACCGAGCTTGAGACTATCGCAGATCTGGAAAATGGTGACGAAAATGAATGAAATAAAAGTCATTTCTAGCTTTTTCCAATGCTCTGAATCCAATGGAAAACCTCGATCTGATCCAAGACACTGCATAAATGTGCTCAAGGAATGAAACCCTCGAGGGACCTTGAACAAGCTATGTAATATGTTCCTCCAAAAAAGCTGAGAAGGGGCTGCAAATTGAGGCTCTGATACCATGTTAGAAACCAAGATCTGATTGCAAACTAGAAAAATCACCTTCCACATAAGAGAAAAATGAAAAAATAGAGATTTACAAAAGATGTGCAAATTGATATATTCGAAGTACCAATCATTACAAGAGATAATTTTCTTTATAAAAGAAAAGGTGCATAAACCTAATATTATCTTGAGCAACAAGATAGCTCAGTAAGATAAGGATAAAACCTATAACTTAGGAATTTAATGTGCCTA
>VDFB02162724.1:0-41415 GCA_007258455.2 Sequoia sempervirens
TAATGAGCTATTTATGTTGAATAATTCTTTATCATTTTGTTGTCCATTTCTCGGGAATCATTTGTTTTAGATTTGTTCTTTGAACAGGAATGATAAAATGAGTTTACATTGGCTGACTGCTTTCATTAAAATTAGGTCAAGGGAGCTTGCGTTGGAGATGTGTATTTGGCAACTGATATTGCTTTTCATGACCGCAGAATTCCAATTCCTGTAAGCTTCTATAGCCACCTATTAAAGATTTTGGTGTTAATATCTGGATCCTTTTGTTTCCTTCTGCATACTCAAAATGCCATCCACACACGTGGGTTGTCATTTTTGGAGATGGAAAAAATTTGGCATGGTAAATTCCTGTACAAATATTATCAATCACAAAAGAACATTGCTGGTATTTTTATTGATATGAAGTAGTTGAGAAACTTGAACCTAGAGATCAAGATGGGAAACATTCCATGTAGATCTGCAGAAGGAAAGAAACAAATTATTAGATCTCCGCAAAAAAATATTTTAACAGGCGTGGCCTACAGGCTGCATGCTACTTCAAGCTATTAGAACAACCTTATAAACCAGTAATTGAGTGGTTCGCTACTGGATATAGAGTCCATTTTGGATGCAATTATTGGAAGCCTCTTAGTTTTTTGTGGTTTTACAATTTTGGATATGCATCCAACTAATGAGAATCTTGGTTTGAATCCCAAGCATATGCAGATGAAATTGGTAGAGAACTGATATGCAATGATCATTAAGGCCCAAACCCATTTTGCATGCTTTAGGAATCTAAAATAAATATTATGGTTAGAGGCTAGATCAATGCGTTTATGCTTCAATAACACTTTTCTCTGGGTTTTTGGCAGGTCTTTGATCAGTATGGAGTTAGATCTAGGGCAACCATTTCAACACCAAATCTTGTTAAAGAACTTGGCCTCAAGGTAATCTTGGTTTGCAAATTTCTTTTATACCTTGAGGTCTGTAGTGTCAATATTTATTTTTTCTTCAGATACCAAAAAATGATATGTTTGGAATTAAATTTGTGTTTACAACTTTGGTTTGGGCTAATAGAAATTTATACATACAAAGTTTAGTCTTTGACATAAGAGAAGCTTGATCTCGTTTATGTTCTTAATACTTATGCTTCTTATAGGTTGGAAAATTATCCACTGGTGATTCTCTTGACATGTCTTCACAAGATGAAGAGTTAATAAGGGCCAATGAGACTACAATCAAGGATATGGAGGTATGTGAAAGTTCTGTTGTCTTTTTCATACTTTGCATTAAACATAAACAAATTTTCTTGGTCACTAGTACTACCTTTATCATGCAATATAATAAAAGTAATAAAAATGTTGTTATGGACACATGAACTAATTAATTGCTGCACCTGTACTCTTGGAAATCCATTTCACTAATTTAGAAGGGAGGAATTTAAGTAATTACTATAAATATGTGAATTTTTTTTTCCTTTCCTCGTTGAATGAGTTAGTCTTGTGCCATAATTTTCAAAAAAATTACATTCTCTTACAACTTTTGTTTATTTTGCAATGTGTCTTTAGTCTATTGATAAATATTTGAATTTTTTTTTCCTTTCCTCGTTGAATGAGTTAGTCTTGTGCCATAATTTTCAAAAAAATTACATTCTCTTACAACTTTTGTTTATTTTGCAATGTGTCTTTAGTCTATTGATAGTTGATGCTACACATTACAAATGCTACTTGCTTTTTTTGACTGTTTCAGAAATCATATTGAGCTCTGTTCAAAAAACTGGCAATTAACTTGCTTACTTCTTGATTGACTCAGTATTGTCTTATAATTTTCAAATAATTTACATTCTTTTGTAACTTCTATTTGTTTGTCTTGCAATGTTGTCTTTAGTCGATCATGTTGATACTACCTATTAACAAACGCTACTTTCTTTTGTTTTCATTGTTGAAGAAATCATACTAGACTTTGCTCAAAAAATTGGGGATTAACTCGCCTACTTGTGAATTATAGGCATCACATGAGTTACTCATCAAATAACTTGCTTCCGAGATATGGGCGAGTACTTGCTGGTTTGCTTTCCCAAGGACTTGCCAAAAGCTTGCAAGCCTTGAGAGAAAAACCATGTTGCCAAATTGGTAGATATATAGGCCAATCCCAAGTACAAAACATCCTAGAATCAGATCTTGGTTTGAATCATTTGTCCATTCAACTAGGGTTTGTCTACTTTCCTGCTTGTTAGTTATAGGCATCGTATAAGTTATCCCCATCCAATAACTTGCCTCTGAGATATGGGTAAGTACTTGCTGGTTTATTTGCTCTAGGACTCGTCAAAAACTTGTGACTCTCGAGAAAAAAAATATGTTGCTGAATTGACAAATATACATGCCAATTTTGGGTATGAAACATCCTAGAATCGAATGTTGGTTTGAATTACCAGTGAATTTGATTAGGGTTTGTCATTTTCCTACCAGAAATTATTCTACTCTTTGCTAGTCAAATTGGATTGATCCTAGTGATGATGTGGCATTTTTAGAACAAATCTTTAGTCATCCTAGAGGTGGATTCAATTTTCAAAGGTTTTAATTTTTTTTTCTGGATCAAAGATGCCTTAAATGGTAGCATTTTTGTTATATCGTGAGTTTTATTTGCTGTAGGAAGGAATAACGGCTGCAGAGGATGGTGGATGAGATTTATCTCCTTTTAACATCATGCAGTTGCTATTCAAACACAATTTCACAAGTTTTACTTTGCTAGATGTTATTCTAGGCTTGAACCCACAAAATAAATCAAAGAAACCACTTCCAAAGGAAAATTCAATAAAACCATCTTAATAAAGGATATCAACTATAATATTGTGATGGTTTAAAAAAAATATAAATACCCAAAAATAAGTTTAAATACAACACGTCATCTTCTTAAAGCACAATAAATTTAATCTTTAAATACTTGCTATTAACTATAGTATATAAAGTTCTTTGAATAGTTTTTTGTGCATTGCCCTCATAAACTTCATGGAGATACCAAATCAACTATAATATTGAGATGGTTTAAAAAAAAAATACTCAGTGTTTGATCACCACATTAATATAATTTTCTCAAATATAGATAAAAAATAAACCAAATTAATATGGTCTATATATAAGATGGTATTAATGTAGGTTTTTGGAATGTAGTTAAAAAATAAACTTAATAAAGTATAGCCTAATATTAATATAATATAGTTTTTAGGTTGTAAATATATATATATATATATATATATATATAATTTTATAGGTTTTTTGTATAGACATTACCCAGCCTTATTATCATTATATTCTTGAGCCAATGAATGTTACATTGTACGATGGATTATTATATAAGCCAAATCATTAAACAACCAATGCCATTATTTAGGAACAACCTCCCAACAGCCTACAACCTACATGAAACAAACATAAATTCCATAATGCTAAGATAATAACAAACATAAAACTAAGATATATTCCATACTGGTAAGATATATCCTATAATCCTATCATTAATCTATATTAGTCTAAAAGCCTCCTTAATGACTAAACTACATACAATTCCAAGTTTATCTCTAAATTTGACAACTTTATCTGTACAACTGGTTTAGTCCTTAGGTCTGCAAATTTGGTCCTCTATAGGACAATAATAAAGACAAATGTCTTCATTAGCAACTATCTAGCGAATGTAATGATGATGAACTTCAATATATTTAGTTCTGGCATGGTAGCTTGGGTTTTTCACCATCTTGAGAACAATTTTCTTGTCATTGAAAAGTGAGGTGGGTGCAATTTAATCCAATTGAATATTAGCCAGTAGGCTTCTTAATCACATTGCCTCATAACCTATATTGATTATTGTCTTATATTTTTCTTTAGTGGAAGATAAGGCAGCTATGCATTGTAGCTTGCTCTGCTAGGAATTTACTCTTGAACCAAGAGTGAAAACATAACTTGTTGTAGACTTTCTTTATCAAAAATTCTGTATTATTATATCTAGTTAGCATGAAGTCAACAAATTACTGATATAGAATGTTCCTTTGACATAGTGAAGGACTTGTTTTGCAGCTTGCCAATGTTCCTCTTGAGGCTTAGAAATGAATTGAGAAAGATAACTGACTGCAAAACATAGATCTAGTCTAGAGGTAGTAAGGTAAATCAAACTGCCTACTAATTGTTGATACACAATTTCATTGCATAGTGATGAAACAATGTCAGTTTAGACTTGGGAGTGTAATCCCAACTTCCATAGGTGTAGATGTAGGATTACATTCAGTCATCTGAAATTTTTCTTAAAGAGATTTTGCATACTTAGTTTGTGATACAATATTTTTTGTGAATAGTTTGCCAAAATTCCACACTTGAATGATACTGGAGAAGGCCTAGGTCTTGTTGACGGGTGTTTTATGACTGCACCAACACAGAATAAAGTTTCCAACGGTCACTCTATCGTCTCTTGATCAAAATCTCCTGCATGCTAAGATTGCGAAAGATCATGCATTCAACTCCAAGGTTCCTTTATGCAGTGGACGTAGACTCAGTTGGCTTGATGTGATTTGCTGGTATTTCAAGGGGACTTACACAATTGTTCACTCCGAGAGAATGAGGTTTTTCAAGATTTGTTAGATTTGTCAACGAAGCTCGGGTTTCCTAAGCTAACCAGAAAGTATTGAATTTGAATGGCTGCAGGGATTAGAAATGCTATGGTTTGCGTGGGACGTGGAGATCAAATTTCACAAGCCTTGACCGAGTTTTGCTTTGCCTCACCTTGGACAACTTCCACAAAACTGGTGCAATCTTCAAAGGAGTAACTAGAGGTATTCAAATCACGATTCAACATGAAGACACCATCACAACGACGCATATTAAAATGCAAATCATAATCGAAGTTAGGTCCACAATATTCTAGTTGACCACACAAGGCGAACCCAACATCAGTGAGTTTGCTAGTGGTGTGGATTAATGAAGCCCGCTTAATTCAACCACCACAATCCACAACTATCTACGTGCATGAAATGAAATATATTCTACTCTAAATTCTACTTTAAGATTCTATGCGAATTGGAAGGACGAAGAAATCTTGCTAGCTACCCACAATAAAAGATGAAACCACAAGCAATGATAATTCTTTTTATTATAGGAGTGTTCACAACAATCTCTTACAAAGCATTCAATTTGAAAACTTTCCTTCCTATTCCTATCTATCAATCTATGCTATGCTATCAATCTCTCTCTATTCCTTTTTAGCTATTCTATATGATACAAATGAGGGGGGATGCCCCTTTTATAGTTGGCCAATTCCAACAGACGACTCAGATTCAAATACAATGAAGGGCTCAGATTGAGCCACATAAGCCCTAGTCAAGATTCTGCCTTGAAAACTGTCAGAAAGTGGAGGAGTGGGGTAATAAATGAGCACAAAATGCCCACTCTCTCCCTTTGACCACTATGAGCATTTAATGCCCACTATCATCTAGACGATTCTCGTCCAGAAACGCGTTCCCACTATTCTTCTCCCTGATTGTAAACTCTATGAATCTGGTCAACACTGCTTCAACCTCTTGAACTGAGATGGAAGGCACGTTGTCAATCTAAAACTCCAAAACTGTGACCTCTTTCTCATGTTTGATGATGATTTTCCTCTTAGCTGCCATTGCGAAGTACGTTGGAGAACATTCTTTGGGTCACTGCTGGAGAAGGACTTCACACTTAAGAAGAACTCCTCTACTTTGTTCTTCAATCCATCCTACTGTCACTCTTTAACATTGAAGTTTTTGCTCATTCCCCCTTAGCCTTGAGGACATTTTAGTGCATGAGGATGATCTTTAACGCTTGGGCTTTCATCTTTTCCTCCATCTGGATCTTGAAGGATTTTATTGTCTTGGGCTCGACCATTTCTTCCTTGTCACCTACCTCCCTGAGTTGGGCGCATATTAGATCCTTGTGGAGAAATTCCAACGCTTAGCCGTTTCTTCCAACATTTCTCTTCATGGTTTGGGCGCAAATGAGACATCATGGAGGAGTTTTAAACATTTAACTTTTTCCCCTTCCAAGGTTATAATGTTGTCCTGGAGTACTTGCTCCATCACCCCAAGTCATCATGCTTTGGCCTCGGTGTTCACCCTGCAAAACAAACAAAAAGAAGAGCATCAAAACACTTATAATATAAATCCACTTCACTTACCTAATTTCCATGTTTTGATTTCCAAGGTCTGATTAATCTCTGGATCTGATAGAGTTCATCATTTTTCTCTAGCAAACTTTGCTTTCTTCATAACTTATCATCATGGGCACATTTAACATCTGTGTGCTAGGGTGCATATCATCTTGATGTTTTCATTTCCTTACCTTAGCAATTTCATTCACCTATCTTGTCCATCTTCTCTTAGGAGCTTGATGTTTGAGTTTCACTTCATCTTGAGGGCGCATATGAAGGGGGTCTTGTTTATTTTCTAACTTAGTCATTTTCCAAACATCAAACCTTCCCACTAGGGCGCCTTTAGACCCTTATGTTTTCATCTTCACGCCTTAGAAAAACTTCTCACCCTGAGGGCGCATTTAGAAGGCTCTTGCTTCCTTACTTGCCTTAGAAAATTTTCATATCTTCATCCATTCCCCCTTGGGCACATTTAGAGTGGTGTTTTTTCATTCATCTCCCTCTTGCCTTAGAATATTTTGCCTCTTGGAGCTTGGGCGCATTTGAGGCTTGTTGTCATTGTGTTGGGCGCATTTGAGGCTTGTTGTCATTGTGTTAGAATATTTTGCCTCTTGGAGCTTGGGCGCATTTGAGGCTTGTTGTCATTGTGTTGGGCGCATTTTGAGGGGAGTATTATCATTTTTCTGACCTTAGAAATTCTTCAGGCACCTTGCTTCTCTTGGGCGCATATGATAGGGTCTCCTTTTATTTTCCTGCCTTAGAACATTTTTCACCTCCACTCATCATGGGCGCATTTGATGGGTTGAGCTCATATTTGATGCCTTAGACAAATTTCTTGCTCTAACTTCTTCTTTGGGCACATATGACCCCTTGTGCTTTTGTTTCTTCCCTTAGAAAATTTCTCACCTTGATGTCTCTTCCTTAGGCGCATTTTGAGAGTTGTCATTTCAAGTTTATGCAGAGATTTTTCCATCTAACTTCTTCTAGGGCGCATTTTGCCATCTCCTTGTAGGGCGCATTTCCTTGGTGCTTCCTTCATGTTCAATGCCTTAGGAAAATTTTCATTTCAACTTACCCTTC
The DNA here is from genome assembly GCA_007258455.2 of Sequoia sempervirens. NCBI lineage: Eukaryota > Viridiplantae > Streptophyta > Pinopsida > Cupressales > Cupressaceae > Sequoia > Sequoia sempervirens. The sequence continues at coordinate 7,219 of VDFB02162724.1, forward strand.
CTTGGGCACATTTGAGGGGAGGTGTTCTCATTTTCATTGCCTTAGACAAATTTTATGTCACCTACTCATCTTGGGCGCATTTTACCCCTTGAGTTTTTGTTCCATGCCTTAGAAAAATTTCAATCTCCTCAAGGGTGCATTTGAGGGGTAGTGCTCTCATCCAACTTCTTGTTTGGGCGTATTTTGATGGGTCTTCTGTCAATTTCGTGCCTTAGGAAAATTTTCTATCCCCACTTGAGTTGGGCGCATTTAGATGGGTGTGCTTATGTTTTTGACCTAGCAATTTCTCGAGCACCCTCCTGATCACTCTAAGGCGTATATGAAAACTTAGCCAATTTTGCTTTGTTTGCCCTCGCTTTCTATTTTTAGCAACTTTTGAAGTCTGTGATTTCCATGAATTTTCAACTTCTCAAGACTTGGTTTTCGTTCACCTTGACCCTCATGACGTGACTGACTTGTTCACACCAGCCTTGGGCCTTGTTCTGGAAGTGGCTTACTAAAAATAGCAAGTGTGCAAAATGCGCTCAAATTTTACTAGTAGATTCCTCGAAGAAGGCTAATCGCAATGGGATACTTTAGTTTTCAGTTTTTCTTGCGTTTCGCTCTTCATTTTAGGCACAAAAGTAGGAAACCCTAATTTTATTGCATGCACTTCTGTAGACCTCTGTTTGATGCCGTTTTCGTTGCATAGTGCTCTGTTTTGAAGACTGAAGCTCTGTGTCTACTTGTGTGACATCATATTTGCCAAAAATAGAACTGCTAAAAATAGTAAGTTCTTAGAATTCGTTCAAATTTTGCATGCAAGTCCTTCAAGAGGGTTTAAACTCATGATATGATCAAAATTTCCAAAACCCTAAGAAAAAGCCTTAAACTGGGACACTTGCTAAAAGTAGTAAGTTCTTAGAATTGGCTCAAATTTTGCAGGCAAGTAGCTTAAAGGGCTTTAAATATGGTGTAGCAGTCAAAATTTCAAAAAGCCCAAAGAAAAAGGTCCCAAATTGAAATAGTAAGTTGTCAAAATTCAGTGAAATTTTAATGGGAACCTGCCTGAAGCCTCCTGGTCGCATTGCCAAGCCCAAATTTCAATTTATGAACTCAATTTGTCCCCAAACTAGCCTGAACGATACAAGCCCTAATTTGTCAAAACACACTCCAGACTTGGCCAAAATTCCAAATTGGGCCAAAAGATGGGTACATCCCTAGAAAGATACAAGGAACAAAGAGAGACAACCGCAAAACCACGCAAAACCTAAGCCAAAAGACTTGAATGGAGAAAAAATTAGGGGGTCCCCATTTTGAATGGGGTGATGTGCGAAAAGGTCACAACATTTGGTGTCCCCATGGGAAAGTGTTGATAAACACTTTAAGAATAGAACCTTAGCTAATCTTTCTCAAACCATCATACAGAGGTGAAACTTAATCAAAAAGGGGAGAAAAATCCGATATTGGATCAAAACACCTTCATCCAAGATCCTTTGAGTGTATGTATATGCATTCATTCCATCTCTGAACCATCTTGACCTCCGAAATTAGCCATGGCAAGCTATATGAGTATCTTAACTTCAAAAGCATCTTGGACATTGCCTTGCTGCCAGTTAGGCGTCCATAGCCCCAACGAGGCTGTCGCTACAATTCCCACGAATATTGCTCCACTGCCAGCCAGGTGTCCATAGCCCCGGTGGAGTTATCTGCATGTTCCCAAAATCAATATTCAAAGTTTAATATCTCTTTCATTGTTCTTTTCCAGATATTTTCTTTTAGCACATTTTATCTTTTCTTCCATATTGATTTTCCGTCAATTCCACAATAGGCTGGTAAGCAGTGAAGCTTCTAATGGGTTTGGCAATTGTAGTGGCGCTGAAGCAAGATGTAAAATTTTCACTTGTCATAACCTTTCCCAAGAAACCAAAAATGACTTAGAGTAGTTGATAAACGGGTGGGGCATTATGATCCTTGGACTCATGTGTTAAGACGCAATAACGGATTAACCTCCCGAGTCGGGCTTATTTTCGAACCAGATGATGACAAGAGGAAAACAACCTTGGCTTTCAAGATTTGCACAAGCCCATAAAGCCTAGTGGAAAGAAACCAAACTGTGCAAGGGAAACATCACCACCTCCTTTCGCAATGGGAAACTCCAAAATCTTTGCCCACTCCAAACCAAAACCACTTGAGAGGACAACTCAAGGGAAGAAAAGCCAAACCAAAAACCCGAAGGGCAACAAACCAAAACCAAAACGGAACAAATGGAAAAGCAACCCAATCTAACTATGTACAAAGTAGGTCCCTGGAGGGAACCTAGGTTTGGAAATAATGCTTGAGGAATTGCCCATTGACTGGCAACGAGATATCCTCTCCTGTCAATGTCCTCAACTTGAATGCATTATCTCCTAGGATCTCAAAAATTTGATAAGGGCTGCCACAACTTGTCAAACTTGTCATGATCACCCTTCTTTTCATGGGCCTTGTCCCAACATAAGACCAAGTCGGAAATCTGGAAGGACTTGACCTTAGCTTGCTTGTCGAACCATCTCTTCACAACTCCTTGATGCTTAGCCGAATTTTCCAATGCTTCACCTCTCTTCTCTTCCAAATGCATCAACTGGGACAGCCTAGTTTGAATCCGGTCTTCTCCTTCATTAACTTCTTCACATTCTTTCTCTAAAGGGACTTGTGGAACCATCTTTGGAACTTGCTCCAAGGCGATCTTACACATGGCACATGTAATCTCTGAATGGAAAGCCACGTGAATACTACATGATTTGGGTAACAAGAAGTTTTTGATGGAGGCATCTTTTCCCAATTCTTTTTCTTACTTCACACTCTTTGACACAACTTCTGAAATTCTTGAACATTCCCTCACTCTCACTCTCACTTGAATCATTTTCAATCAACACTTTAGTGGAGGTAGGTGCATCTTCTAAAAACTTCTCTTCATCTGAGCTCTGCAACATGAGGACTTCTCGCTTAATGGGCTTATATGAGCCCAAATTAGTTTCCACAAACAAAACCTCATTATCTTCTCCATACTCTGTGATCATCAATCTAAGTCGTGGTGTGTTGTCAACTTTTATTTGATTTGGAACTCCTTTCCATGGTAACCACAACTGAGAGAAGTCAGTTGCAATGTATCCATTTAGCTTTCTAGACCAATCTTTGCCCAACAACATGCCATAACATCTGGTATATCCACAACTGATATGTCAATACAGCTTTGAATTCTGGGATCTGCTACCAGTTGCATATGGATATTATTCAATTCTCCCACAACTGGGACCTCAATCTTATCCAGCTGAGTCACCTTCTTGTTGGTCTGGAGTGGAATCAAACTCAACCTCTCACATACCTTCAAGGGCATGACATTGCTTGATGCATCGGAATCGATCAAACAATTATGTAATAGCTTTCCAAAAATTTTGATTGAAACAAGGAATGGGGCTGGTTCATCTTTCCCCTGATAAAATACTACTAGCTTTCTCCTTTCTTCTGCCGAATTATTCTTCTTCGCATCTTTTCTATTCAATTGAATTTGATTATCTTGGACAACATCTTTTGAACTCTGTTTCTGCTCTACGGAAACATCGGGTTGAGCTCTCCCCTCGATCTCGTTCTTTGGCTTCTCAGAAGTGTTTGAAGAATCTTGTACCATACCCACAAAATTTTGAGACTGCTGTTGAGCCTCCCAAGCGTTAAAGGGCATTTGGGGCACATCCTGTACCACATTTGTGTTTTGTGCGAGACGAGATTGCGTGACAATAGGAGGATTTCTTGGCATATTGGGTGCTTCTGGGAAGTACTTCTCACGACAGGAGATTCATTTAAAATTCCCAATAGAGTGTCCCTAACTTTTGGAATCTTCATCAGCTCATAGAGGGGGAGACTAACCTTTATCCTCTTGAATTCTTTTGACACGTAGGAACTAAGCTTCTTGATATCTTCTCTAGGAGAATTCTCCTTTTGTCTGCGTTCAGTTTAGTGAGCAGGTTGTTGAGTAGTTTGCTGTCCACTTCTGCCTTGCGTTACATTTTGCTGCCTATACACTGGAGAGTCTCTTGGAAAACTCGGAGTATTACTCATGTTTGGATGTGGGGGAGTTGTAAAATTATTCAGAAGCGTTGATGAAGTGAGAGGTTCATTCTGTTGATAGTTCCTCTAATAAACTCTAGGAGCTCCACCTCCAACTAACTGAAAGGCTTGAACCTCCCTTCTTCCCTCTACCAGGACACTATTGTTGAGAGGCTGAAAAATATAACCATCTCTGCTAAGAGGCTCGTCAGGTGATGCATACGTGGCATGAGCCTCCGAAGGCATTTGAAACTCTGGCATCCCCACGGGACCATTTGCTGAAGTTGGCGGAAATTTATGATTAACTGATGGGGGTGTATAACTTTGAAACTTAGCGGAAAGTTGAAATCTTCTAAGATCAACGCTTGATCATATCGGGGTGCTGGGACTAACTCATATCCTATAACTGGAGGATTCTCTGTGGCCTCCGGATTCTTTGCTTCTCTCTTAAATATATCAGGTGCAATTTGGAATTCATGGCATTGAAGCTCAGAGTGCTGATTGGTGTTGTGTAGCCTACACCATCCTAACAAGGTAGCCTCAGCCAAGTAGACTCTATTTGCAGGACGGTTCTTAGGAGGTGGCGGACTGTCCAAAGGTGAAGGAACACCTCCATTGTTAGGCCCTGTATTCCAGGGTCTCTTCTAAAATCCTTGATTATTGTTTCTATACCCATGACTATTTTCATGAGTATATCCTTGATGGGTATCTTGATGACTGGGAGGATTATTTTGATATCCTTGGTTAGCACCTTGATGTGCTTGATAATTTCGTTGCATGGCTTGAATCTGATTGTTCTGATTTATGAGGTAAGTAACCTTTGTTGACAGCCTTTTCACTTGCTCTATTAAATCTTTCATTTCATCTTTCTCCTCTTGGGTTTTCGCTGGTGGCACTGTGCTTTGGAGATAAACAGGCTGTGTTGCTTGTGCTTGGGACAAAGGCATCCTAGGATGGAGAACTAGCTGATTTGATTGTGCCGATACTTGATAAGCTGGTTGAGGAATTGCATTTAGCGTTGGAACTTGTTGATTCCATGCCGAGCCGAGTGTTTGCATTTGATTGTTCGCCGTAATTAGGCCAGTATATAGTGAGGGCCCATTTATGTTTTGCCGTAAACTTTGACCCACTTCAACAGCTTTGGCATAAGCTTGATTCATATTGGTCGGAGCGGGGTGAGATTTCACAAACATTGTAGTTAAAGGATCCAAAGCTAAATAGTAATTATCCCTGGCATCAACAATAATATAGGGGGTATGTAATCGTGTGAGAGCCTTCTGAAACCTGTTGTTGAACGCGTGAATGGTCTCTTTGTCCTGCCTTCTCACTTCTACAAACTAACGATAAAGCTCTACAGGAGTAATAGGTATACAAACTTTCCAATGAAGTCCTCTTTCATTTGCTCCCATGACCTTATTGATCCAACTAGTAGGTGAATAAACCAATAATGAGCTTCTTCTCCCAGGGAATATGGAAATAGCCTGCAAGCCATGTCCCCATATGCAATCTGCCTGTTGCGTAAGTGATCTTCAAACATCTTGATGTGGTCCTCAGCAGTGCGATTCAAGTCATTGACATGGAACTTGGTGCTAAAATTCTCTGGATTCTTCAACATGTTATGGTAATCAACAAATTCTAGTGGAGACGGGTTGTTAACCAACCAAGTAGCACCATTAGGAGCCGGTTGAGCCATCGCTTGAACTGGTTGCTGCTGTTGATGTGCAATAGCTTGGATTGGTTGCTGTTGTTGAATAATAGGTTGGACGGGTTGTTGTTGCTGAACAATCACTGGTACAGTAGCTTGAATTGATCTCAGTTGAGCAAACCTTGAAATACTAGGTGGAGTCCTGAATAAATTTGAAATCTCTTCTTCGCTAGGTACTTCTTCGCTTGATGGAACTTCTTTGCTTGATCGGACTTCTTTCTTCTTTCTTGCTCTAGTAGGTAGCTCTAACTCCACAAAGTCCTTGGATGAACTGGGTGTAGACCTCAAAATTCGTTTAAGCTTGTCTAGCGAGAATGAACTAATACACTCCAGGATGGAGTTGCTTCTTCTATTGGCGACATGCGGGAGGGAGTGGCTGTCTTTGATTAAGCAAATCTCTTTCAATAGCAACTTGAATCTGAATAACCTTTTCTTCTTCTTCCTCCAACACAAAGCTTGTTCGCATATACTCAGTTGCACTCCTCTTCAATTTCCACGCGAGATTGTTTAATCTTGAAAGAATATGCTCCTGATTGTCGTTGAATCCTAAATTTGGTTGCAACACTGGAAATATACCTTTATGCGATAGCACCATCTTGATTCATGATACTCTTCTCCAATAAAATCCTTTATAACAAAAACCCTTTCTACTTCAATATTGCCAGATAAGGCCCTCCTTCTAGTGCCAATTCTGTTGACGGGTTTACAGAATTAGGAAAAAAAATATTAAAAAACCACAGACATTGATTTACAAAAGCCTAAAGTTCATTTATAGAAAATGCGTTTACAGAAGCAAAAATCGTGTTTACAACAAATGTGTCTAATGGAGCCCGTCAGAAACCCTTCTAGTAGGTCGCACGGGAGGAGACAGGTAGAGACGCGCAGACAAGGGTTACGTAGAATAAAAAAATGGCAATGAGCAGAAGATCTTAAAAACACAGCTTCAAGGTTTTTAGAAAACACATGGCTCAAGGTTTAGGAGGTCGCACCCAAAATAAAAGAACAAATCGCGGCTAAAACTAGAGAGAAGACGCGACCAAAAGCAATCAGAAATTGCGTCCAACAGAAGATGATGACAAAGCGCGGCTAGGAAGAAAAACACGTGCCCATAACACATGCATTTTTTAACTCGATTTTCCACCTCTAAAAAAAATGTGAACTCTCCAAACACGAACTACAGAAGCCCAAAAACTCGAATTATAGCTTTGAGATAGGCCCACAAATTTTTCTTTTCAAAACAATGACGCCCAAAAATCTCCCAAGGCTCTGATACCATATTACTTAAGTAATTGGTAAAATATTCAATGATATTTACATTGAGCAATGTGCTCAATAAATAGTTTACAAAATTTACAAAAACAAGAAGTTTCTAAAAAGAAATTCTAGATAAGATCAGAGACGATCTTATCACTAATTTACAATAAAATACAATAGCTGAGCATTAATAAATAAATAATAAATATTATTTTAATAGAAAGCCCTTGTGAAATGGTCTCTTATTTTGTCTTGAAGGTGCTCTCTTGGGATGGAACTTGTTCTTGATTGTGGAATCCTCCAAATTCAATGCCCTACGAAAAGACGTTGGCTCAAATTTTTCACCGAACTTTGCAGTGACTCTAATAATCCCTCAATAAACAAGAAAATGAGTCTCCTCTCCATAACATCTGGCACCATGATTAAAACCTATTGAAATTTTGCTACACAATCTTACATTGAACCATTCTACCTCAAACGTATCAACTCTCTGAAATGAATCTCCGGATCTCTTCTATACCCTTGTGTGATCAACTCTCTGAAATGAATCAGCATATGTCATGATGTGATGATGCCCTTGTGTGATCAACCCATGATGCCGCCATTCATGAGCTATACCCTCCAAATGAAGAATGATGAACTTGATGGCTTTATCTTCTGTCATTGGGCTCAGTGAGAGATATGCATCCAATTTTTGAACCCAAGCCTGTGCAGTGGCCTTTTCAGAAACCATCAAAAGTTGGGAGTGTCAACTTACTCACCCTTTGCTGTAGATCTCTATCAAACTGTTGTGTAGGTTGTCTTCTTTCTCCCCTTGGCCCATTCCTTGACCAAACGTTACTGTATTGTGCAAATGGGATTTGATTTTTGATATTTAGATCAAGTCTCATGTACTCATCTATATAGGTATTAAATTCATTTGCAGCTTGGTTTGGCTCCTCCACTTTCTGTTGTGACTCTGCTCTAGGCAAAAATGTAGGCTGGAAGGGTCTAGGTGTTGATCCAATTAGAGTCCTATTGTTATTTGTGTGATTTCCAGCCCCATTGTGATCTGAATTACTCCCTTTTCCTACATTGTTTTTTGCAGGCCTGGTGGGGTTATTAGTGTTAATTATGTTTTGTATCATTTGAATGAGCATTTTGTCATTTGCTCCTGTCTTTGTGCCATTTGTTACTGTCTATGCTTGAAAGCCTCCCATTCATCCTCTTGATCTACCATCTTCTTACCTCTGCCTCCAATTCCAACATCAATCCCTGACTTTAATCATCTCCTTTCTCTCTCTAAGGTTCTCTGATCCTTTTGACTCAATTGCAAAAACTAAAATATATCTCGCAGATTGGTAGGACTGTCGGCTCTGATACCAATGAAATGTCCCCAAGGGTTTTGTTCTAGGATTTCAAATTAAATAAAATCAAATCAAATTGTCACTGTCCTACATACCAATGTTAAAACCCTTGCATATAATGATAAATTGCAGATTTGGAAAGAAATATTTAGTTTTATGGCAATGTTATTCATCAATGCACCCAGAATGCAACTTTAATGCATGGAGAATTACCAACAATCAATAAATTGGTTGTTAGCCTTCTTACATAATAGTTTATGCTGCAACACAGTCCAATTGGATTGAATATGGCTGATTATATTGCATAGAAGTAAATGGAATCTTCAGGTCGGAAATGTGGCAAATTTCTAGCATGCTTGGATGGTGCCCTAAGGTTTGATCTTGTTCAAACAAGCTTACACTCAAAGGTTCTGATTGTTGTCCCTTGCGATTGACTTGGTTGCTATTTGGGATGCTTCAGGTATTGTTGAAGAAGGGTTGGCACCACTGTTGCCTAGGAATTGGTGTAGATGGTTGGCACTCCAATGTAAATTTGTTGATGCCAACCTGGAACATCACTATTGTTTCTAGTATTGCCTTCTAAATGATGTCGCCTTGAATTATGTAGCTGTGGATGTAGATCGCAAGGTTATAGGTCAGATCTACTGCCTCCTGGTGAAATGGTGATTTGTTGGTTGCACCTTGTGAAATGCTAATTGCTGTGTACTCTTTGGCAGCAAGAGGATGGCTTGCAGCTTGAAAAAATGATTTTTGGTCCACCCCAACTCGGATCTCACTCAACTTTGTCACTTAGGGCAATTGGACTGTCATAAATAGTGAAATGCTATCCTTGGTAATTGCCAGATAGCTATAGATGAATGTCTCGCCAAACTCTAGCCTTGATCTAATCATCACTCAAGCCTTGATTTGAAATAAAATGAGATATTTTGTGATTAGCATTGCTGCAACCTTGGTTGGGATTGCAACTGAGTTGTGTCCTACCTCATATCTGCCAAATGAGGGGTTTCGTCCTCAACAATGGTTTGCTGGAAAATACTTGTTGCACAATATGATAATGAATAGAGATGCCGAAATTTGAAAAATGAACTTGCTAATATACCTCTCATGCAAAATGGGGGCCATGGGACCTATTCTTGGCACCTTAGAATGAAATTTGAAATTGAAATTAATATATTTTATATATAAATATTTATTAATTAATCTTTGTTGTTAAAAACACCTTTTTTAAATGAGGGCGTTGGAAGCTGACTTCAAAGAGGAAGGGACATGACAAAAAGACATTGGAAAGATAGATTGGGTGAAGGCAGTGGTGTTAGTGGCTAGAGATGTGTAGTTTTTCATTTGCAACCATCACACTTGTTTTTTTTAGGGCTTTTTCGAGGAAGGAATTCCTCAAGCCCGTGGGTACTAGATATGCTAGCTACTTCATTTTGTTAGAGAGGATGCTTGAGGTCCAGGAGGCATTACAATTAATGGTGGTTAATTCAGAGTGGGCTAGATGGTTAGAGGTAAGTACAATTGAAGGAAGAAGTGTGAAGTAAAAAATCTTTGATAATGATTGGTGGTCCACAATGAGTTAAGAATTTTTTGGTTTTATTATTAAATTTTTAAAAAGTTAATTTATTAATGTTTTTAACTTGTAAGTTATTTTCATTCTTTGTAATATCATTCACTCTATCATTTGAGTCTTAAATTCTTAATCTTTTTAAAGATTTATGGGACCCTTGATAGCATGCTTGGGTAGATGAAGCAAGCCATTTATTTATAGTAGGAATCCTACTTTGGGATTTTATGAGGAGCATCTTAGCTGCATTGTGATGTGACGGTGGAACACTATGAACACCCCACTTCATATGGCAGCTTGTGCTCTAAATCCCAAATGGTATGTAGCTAAGCTTGGAAGAATACCTACATCTCATGATGAAGAGGTGAAGAAGAGGTCATGAAGGCCCTTCGAAAAATGTATACCGATGAAGAGTCTTCTTTACTTCACACACATTGGTTTGCATTTGTCAATCTCCATGGTCCAACCTTCAACAAATTAGAGGTGAGGCTAGATAGGGCTACATTAGCTCAAACTGACCCTATTGGATGGAGGATGTGGTATGGCAATGATGCACCAGAGTTGAGGATACTTGCCACTTGCCTCTTTTCACAGGTTGCCAGTTCTTCTGCTTCATAAGGAATTGGTCTACATATAGATTCATCCAATCAATCAAGAGAAACAACCTTACCTTTAGTCAACTAGAGAAGTTGGTGGCCATACATAACGCCTTGTGGCTATGGGAACGATAGACCCTTGAGTATCGCCATACTGCAACCTCATGTTGGGATGTTGATCCCAAAGATGCTATATAGATTGACGAGGAGACACATGAACGATTGGTTGGGATTCCATTGCTTGAGGCAGCCCCTTATAGGGGCTGTGACTCGGATTCAAACTCCAATTTTGCTAAAAACCTACAAGATGTAGTTACTGATTAGGGACAGTTACATATGCACATTGACAATGAAAGCATTTAAATTTCTTTAATTTGTTTGTCAATTCTCATGTGAAATCTCGACTCAAGTCTAATGTTATGTATTAAGGTTCTACAATGTCTATGATGAATGCTTTATCAATGTTATCATATGTATATTTTAAATTTCTTTATATTTTTAAAAACTTCCTTATTATTTTAATAGCTGTCCCTTGCCATCCCCTAAAAATTGGCCAAAAGAAATCCCATATCGGAAACATGTCCCCATGTCACCTGCTGTCCCGTCTTGGAAACTTGGGGGAGCATTGCTTTATGCAAGTCATGTAATGATTGGTATGATCTGTATACCATTTCTAAGAAGGCTGGAGATGCACTTTTGAGCTTTATCTTCTATCTTATGTTGATCTACATTCAGTTTTCAATACAGAATTTTTGACCCATTATTTTCTACCCTTGTTAGGCATAACACATGTTGCTAATGAACTTTAGTGAATTAAAGATCAATCTTGATTGCAACATCCTAGAATATGTGCATCAAGTCATTGATGCCAAGGTTAAATACAGACAAGTAAAACCAACAGATTTCTCTCTATGAGGACTTGATTGTTAAAACAGGGCCAATGCTTTCTCAAGGAAAGTAGTTAGTTGCATACAACTTTTCACATCTACATTTGCAACTTACCCCAATGGTTATTACTATTTTTCAAGGAAGGGTAACCGATCCAAGAGGATCAAACACTTCAAACATCTTTCTGTACAACAATGGTATTTTGTGTTCTATGCCAACTTCACCACTAGCTTAAGGACCTTTCTAGGCACACGTGGTCACATTACAAAACCATATCTTCTCTTCTATGCCTTATAATTTCAACAGTGTCAGCCTTGTTCTGCAAAGTTGTTGGACCAAGTTTGCCAAAGATGATAAAACAGGGGATATGAATTGATGGAAGGAAAGCCGGTGTTCTTTCAACTGCCATGACATCCGTTTGTCTTCTACCCTTGTATATTACTGTACATTGCAGTTACAGTTCTACAATGGTGTCCCATTGCTCATGTACTCTTTTTGTTTGACCACTCTGATTTGGTATTTGTGCTTTATCATTCCTTGATTTGCTTCAGTCCATAACATATTCAAATTCATTTTGGTTTGTTGTTTCCTAGGCTCACATGGGCCTCGGTCAGGGACACTTATGACTGCAATCATCTATATTTCACAGTCCTTCCAAGTCCATGGCTTCAAATTTTTCTCTTGGAATGTGTAAAAATGAATGGTTCATAGGAATATATCCCTCTGTGTAAGATGCATTTACCATGGTAAACTGAGTTGAATGGAATGGAACTCACCTAATCATTTGTGAAACAAAATTTGCTGAATGAAGAAAACACTATGAATGGAATTTGGCCTTGCTAACTGAGTGAGAAGGAACAAAGTATTTAAGCAACATATACACTAAATCCTACCTGCATTCATTATTGTATTTGTATGGCTCTCCTGAATGCCTCTTCACTGCCATCCATTCCACTATGGAACAACCCCTCGCATATAGTTGTTCAGAGGTGGCAGATCAAGATCAGAAGGTTCTGGGGGTGTCAATATGAATGGAAAGCAGGGGTATTTGTCTTTGACCTATCTATAGTAGGCTGGGCCTCTTTCAATAAATTTCTGGAGCTATTATGGCTATTATAAGTAGCTTTTTTGTGGGGGGTGTTTGGGGCCACAACATATCCAAATGAAGCTGAAGCTTAGCTCAACTTGACCCAGTGGATTGGACTTGACACTCATGGTTGATTCAGGCTTCTGATAGAAGTTTTCATACAAAGTCGGAAGAATTTTAATGGCAGAAACATTACAGGTGAGATGGTTCATGGTTCTGAGTTGATTACCTTCATGTGACAAGGTTTTAAGCATTAAGTTTAGCAGCCTGTCACTCTTTAGCCACTACCATATTTCCTTATTATTTGTGATGTGGCAGACAACATCAATGCCTACAGGTGACATGGTTCATAGTTTTGAATTGGTTGTTGTCTTGCCCCTGCCAAAAATGTGAAGGAAACAATGCAGTGATTACATTATAAAGAAAGGAGCGATTAATATATCTAAGAAGGGCAGTGATCATTATTAAATAAGACAGCGAGTAAGGAATAAAAAGGCAGTGCTTGGGAATAAGACAAAACAGCATTTAGTTTCAAACAAAAGTCATGCACTTTTGAAAGGAGATCTCTATTCAAAGGGGTGCATCATTTCATTTGGATATGAAAATATAAAAGGAAGATCATTTCCTTGAGGGGAGGGCATGAAGGAGATAGAGAAAAAGAGAATAAAATTAACATTGGAAAACTATATCAAGCAGCAGATCCTCAATTTAGAACAGCAAATCAGACATTGAGAGCAGCAACTGATAATATTCAGAAAAATGAGTTATTGCAGCCATTTGTGAATATTTGAGAATAAATTTATTATTTCATCAAAGAGGTATTATATTAGAAATATTCTAGCAAATTCCTTGAGAAATCATGCCTTGAATTTGTGAAGTGTTGCAAACAGGAAGGACGGCCAACCTTCCGAGTTCACGAGAGGTGAAAGGAAGACCGGCCTTCATGCTCTTATCAGGTACACCACCCAGAAATGGAATGGATGGCCAGCCTTCCATGCTTGTGGGCCAGGAGGTGGAATGGACGACCAGCCTTCCATGTTCTTGGGCTTGGTCAAGGAAGATGGGCAGCCTCCAAGGTGGACTGAGGGATGGAAGGGCAGCCCACCTTCCATGCTCTTGCAATACAAGGATGACCAGCCTTGAGATTGCTGTTTGCAAGCATTTCCAATGAGTTCACAATGTGATTTGCTATAAGGAATATGCTTTGATGTGTTGATTCAAATTTTAATGATGCTATGTTTTATTGATCTAAATATTATGATATTTTTTGTATGGATTTGAATATTATCAGACTTTCTTGTTACCTAATATTACTAATATCAGTTCTTAGTGAATAATATTGTTTTGCAGGCCTAAAATTAGGAATTTTCCAAAAGGGGACATTACAATTGTGTTCATTTAGCCTGTCACCTTTTATCACCTACCATCTTTCCTTATTATTTGTGATGTGGCAGACAATGTCAATGCCTAAGTGATGGGTCCAGACGATCAAGACATGGTTTGTGTTGAGCGCCTGGCATAGCAATGAATTATCTTGAGGGTTGGATATAGGCATTACTCTGTGTACCGATCAAGTCTGATCCCACAATCCTGCTTCAGCTGAAATTTACAGGTGCAGCAATCTATGCTGCTTCTGAAACCATAGATTTGTCCAGTTATTCAGCATTTCTGCAGAAATATTCTTGGGCCAATAAGACACTATTTCTTTCTATAAATGAGTCCATGAGATCTCAATGCACCCCATAGTGCTTTCAGGATTACTGGAGCTCATGATCTTATCTTCTTTGAATTCTCTAGCTTTTTTCCTGATTTTGGAATTCCTCCTGTCAGTTTTTTTCTCTCATCTCAAGATTCCCAAAGCTAATGGATCCTTTATCAATGGACCCTGTCTTTTGACAGGGTCACCAAAGTTTAGGCTGAGAATGAATAGAAATGTGTTCAGTGTTAGTGCAAATGCCTGTGTGGAATCTGTGCTTTACTTCATCTTTCTCATCCTCTCCTTCAATGGTGATTGAGTATGATGAATCAGCTGGACTTTCTAAAATTTATCTCTGCATATGGTAGCACCAAGGACTATTTGTTGCCATCCTTCTTTTGTGTTGTTTCTAGGTTTCATGATGATTGTTAGTGACCTCCGAGTCAAGAAAGATTTGTGGCTTGACCTCCTTCCAAATCTGTTGTGAGGCAGTTATTCTCAGCTTCCTTTATGTTGTTACCAAATATCAACTGCAGTGTGTGATTGTCTGACAGATATGTCACCTTAATTTTACTCCGAAAACATCCTGGAAAACAATGATTAAACTTGCTACTAATACTAAGCACTTTCTAATAGCAGTCACCATAACTTCCAACCTTGAAAATTTCCATTTTTGGCTGAATCTATGATAAGTTTGGGATATCCTTGCACTTTGAGATTTTCTAGATTACCCCTCTGTGCAATTTGAAGGACGTTAAGAAGTTTCTGATTCAGCAACTTATGCTACTATTAACAACTATGCATTTGTTCTTTCATCTAGATGTGTTATAAATGTGTGTAGTAACTATTATGCTGTATTACATGAAATACAAGAACACTGGCACATTTGTTACAATTTGATAGCATATTTAGCAACTTCAACTATATACTTTAAATGTATGGTTGAGTTGAGGTGAAGCTTATGAAGTGAAATGCCTTATGCAGATGGCTTTCTATTTGGTTAAGTTCAGCATGTTACCAAATTTTTCCTATAGTTAGGTATTTTTTCAAGCATCGTTGGAATTCATTTGATCACTTTCTAATGTCATCCAATTAAATGTATGCAATGTTGTGAACCAGGGTGCTGCCATTGCATATGTCACGGATCTTTTTTCTATTCCTTCTATGTTTGTCAAAGCTATAACAGATGTTGTTGATGGAGAGAAACCAACTGCAGAAGAGTTTCTGGAGAATCTATCTACTGTAGCCCTAGCAATGGAGGTAGCAGTCACTCAAGTTGTAGACTTTATAAATGGCAAGAGTCTTTCAGACCTGTAAGCAGTCTTCAAGATCTTTATAGATTAATATAAGGGATGGTTATTATTGATTTAAATTTTTATCCATAATAATTCTTTCTGAGAAAGTGTAAATTAATATAGTTTGCATAATGGGTCTATATTTAGCAATTTATCCAAGATTTGCACTGGTAGTTTTCTCCTAAAGTGGATGCCTACTAGAACAAAAGAATGCATATATGAGACTAGTTGCTTTAGCAATGCTGGATTTATTCAAGTCCATCTGAGGATGGGTCATAGATCTTATGCATTTACATTGTTTCCATGCATATTTTATGCGAATGCATTAGATATTCTTTGTATACATAGGTAGCAGAAGAAGTTTGTAATTTCTATGTATATTTTAGTATAGTTTACCTTTCTACTTATTAAAAGAAAGGCGCCAATACAATTAATTTTGGGATTCTGTTTATTTTTGAATTTCTCTTTTAATGTCTGAAAGAAAAGTTATTATGATGCTCTCTTTATATAAAATATGGCCCTCAAATGGGTCTCTTGTGTTACTTAACATTCAATATTAATGGGATATAGCTTTAGAGAAATCCACAGCAAGTTTTCTGGTATACTTTCTTTTCTATTATATCTGTTTTGATCTTCTTGATAAAAAAGTTTCCTCTTACTTTTCCTTCTGCATTCGGCATCAGAATATTATAATGAATTTTTCTTAGTAGTTGTTGATAACTTGATAGCAAAACATACGGGCTTGTATTTTTCTATGGTTCAAACATAGAAGAGTTTCCGATCAATCTTTTAAGTGAACCATAAACTCCTAAATAGAATATGTTGCTTTATTTTATACTTGGCACAAGTATACGCTGGTAAGTAGGCTACAGTTTTCTTTTCATAAATTTGTTACTAGAACAGGTATATCAATTTTAATGCAGGCACTTCAACATACAAAACATTCCTCATCATCATGGTGATCACTTTACCTAATTACTCGGCCACGTCCATCTAAAGCCAATTTGTGTATTGCATTTGTTTGAGTTACGTAATTCAGTACATAGTTGTTAAATCTTGGGTTACACTACTTTTAACTCAATTTCAAAGATCTAGTGAATTTGTGTTTATCTCTCACACATCAATGGCTGAAAGTCATCGTGCAACGAGTTCTCCTTTGAAGGCTGTTACAAGACTAGGATGTTCAATTTTAGAAGGTAACTCAGGAAATGTAACTCACGGTATATGATTTTACTGCAAAGGAAGAATGGTTTACACTATATAAAACAAGTAATAGGGAATTTAAGACTTAAAGAGGTCTATACATTTGTTTAAATAGCCTCATTGAATTGAAACTCGTACAGGTTGATGGAACAGGAAAATAGTACTTAGAATAAAAGTTGGCAGTTTGAATATTAGGGGGTTAGAATCGTTGCTTGCAAACTCAATATTGTAGCGTTTAGGAATGCTGGAGGTAACAACCACTCTTTTGTAAAATGTCATTGCTGCAGTTAATGATATTATTTTCCCATTAAGTGTTTTTGATGGAACCAAGCAGAATGTTTTGTTACTAAGACCACTGAAATTTTAAATTTCCTCTACTATAAAAACCCATAATGTGGAGTCTGGTCACTATTCTTATCAAGTGCTTGAGGCCAATTTTGTGGCTTTAATTGGCTTAGAAACTAAGTCCATGGATTATGAAGCCCCATGCATTATGGGAGGCGGACATTGATGTGTATTCAGGATTATTGTGACACTTAATAAATATTTTCTTGTTAAAAGGAAGACAAAAAACTGAAATGCCTGTTGAAATCTGACATCAACTTGTTATATTTTCCAGGATTATCCTTCTAAAAAACAGATTTCTGCACTTACAAATAGAAAAACTAATATTTTATTATGTTGAAAATAATTTAGGCAACCCCCACGAATGAGATGAATACTTGTTGAAAGGATGACAAAACTTGAAATGCTTGTTGAAATCTGACATCAACTTGTTATATTCCCTGGGATCATCCTTACCAAAAACAAACTTCTGCACTTACAAATTCAGATTCTATAGAACAAAAAATATTGACAGAATAAAAAACAAATATTTTATTATTCCAAAAGTAATTTAGGCAACACCCGTGAATGAGGTGAATACCCATAATCTCTTTATAATATCAAGGAGATAGAGGTGAGATTAAGATGAAACTTGGAGAGAAAAATTACAAACTTTAAAAATGACAAGATTTATCGAGTTAATCTTAGTTAACTAGATCAGGTGGATAAAACATTCAAAGATGTTTGCTTAGTGAACTAGAAAAGATTCAAATTCATTTGAGACTTCTCTATAAGTCAACAAATGATGTGGATATTAATTGAATTATTCACATTTGACATTTATTTGCATAAATAATGAAAAATATTAACATAGAAAAAACGACGAAACATAAGTCCAATGTGTATGATTTTGTATAAAATATATTCTCAAAGATTAACTTGGTGAATGGACAATGACAAATATAAGACTTATTCCATTTAGTGACAAATTTGTGTGTGAATAAAGGAAGACTCATATGCTAATATCTATGATGATGTTGGAAGTAGCATGGTTATTGGTGAAGTTGAGGTGATGTGACAACAATGTGAAGTCAATATTAGGTCTGTTAACTCAAGGCATTAAAATTGAGCATTGCCAATGTTGAAGTTATCAAATACATTTGTTAGGTCAATCAAAGTTCTTGCAACTAATTGAGAATCTCTAAATGTGTCATTACTCATGCACAAAACAAGGTCCACGAGAAGCCAAATTCAATTATTGCCATATAAAGGAGGCATGAGACAAGTGAAAAGATTTCAAAATCAAGAGGTAGACACTCAAAATGGTTAAAAGGTGACAAACAAATTTGTCAAAAATGCCTTCGTAGGGATCCGACAAGTAGCTAGTGTGCGATAGTGATTAGTGTCACATCAAGGACTAATTGCCAAACTAAAATTCTTGTACAAAGAGCTTAAATGAATAATGAGAAAGCTCAAATATGTGAGGTGTAATAACATAGCCCAAGTCTATCATTGAATTTGTAAGGAGAAACAATATAACACCAATATTGAATAGGACAAAGCAACTCTTATTATGTGGATATGAAACAAAGAACACTAGAAATGACACATTTGAGGCCTTTACATCACAAAGGAAACATCAAATTATGATTGAGATCTAATAGTTCCAATATAAGTGTTTTGGAAAAAAAAAACATGTATTTTCACTAAAAAGGGTTAGAAAAGATGTTTGTAAGCCTAAGTGAAAAGAAGTTTTGAGATAATGAAATATTAGTAGAAAGGCCTAAAATTGACAAAGTTGTCAACAAAAAACTTATAGGGTGTTCAAATGTTATGCAATGGATAGTAGTCTTTAAAACACACTTAGCATGTGCCCCTCATTGAGTTTACCATGCATTTGTTGATGCAACAAAATATTGATTTGGGCAAAAAATACCATCTTTTTGAGGACACTACACTAGATTTTGGAGTTAGTTTGGGTTGACATTGGTTTTGAATCCGGTTCAACAAACCCTTTAGAAAAGGGGAATAGGGTTGGGGACCATATGAAGTAGGGAAATGCAAAGCATGATGGTAGAACACAAGCTGGTTGCCAAGGAGTTAGGTTGTGGAATTGGAGCTCATCTCAAATAGGGGTTAGAATGAGAATTATATTGACTTGGCTATGATTTAGGGCTTGAGAATTTGTTGTGTGGGTACTAAATGAAGATTAGCACGAGGTGTATATGAAGGGGAAATTCCAAAAGAGCATGGAGCTAGAGATTTACAAGTAGGTGTTGGGTTAGACAAAGTTGGTTTGAAGGAAAAATGATAATAAGAAGTGAGATGCAAACAAGAGACAATAGAAGATTGCAAACAAATAAAGCATAGGGAAGCATAGGGTGTCGTCAGTAGGGAGTTTATTATTGTCAAGTGATGTTCTAGGAGAGGACTTCTTGAATAGAGTTTGATGATGACAACAATGCACATTAGGTTGGTTGGAAAGGGTCAATTGGAAAGTAGCAAATGATGTGTAGGCTTGATTTGAGTTAGAGGCCCCATAAGCAAAAAGGGATCCCATGACATGTTTTTAATTAGATAAAATGGGAAACAAGGGCCCTAACCCTATTACAGAGCAAGCCCATAGGTTGAGGAGAACAATAAAAGATAAATGGGAAACTAGGGTCCTAAGCCCTTTACAACAAAAATGTAACAAAAGTAGCAAACAATAATTGTAGTGAGGTAGATAGGACCAAACACAACACCACTAAACAAAACCGAACCATGAACTAGCAAATCTCACACCCTTGACCTTAGTGTAGGATTGAGATACATGTTTCAAAAGGCTTTTCTTCTCTTTGGACAACAATCTAAGAAACCTCATTATCTAGATTCTCATATTGAGGAGAGAGAGGATAGGAATTCCTATTTGAGAACTAAATCAAGGAAAACACTTAAGAGGAGTGCATGGTCAGGGAAGTCAACTACCTAGTGAAAATTGTAACACAAACTTGAGGAGGTACTCCAACAACACCCCTTGAAAGAGGATCAATCACTAAAACAAGATCATTAGGCAATGTGGACGGTGAAGGGTCCACCACCCCATAACATATGTTCCTTGCTCACAAAAAAATGTTTTTACATCCCATTTCTTTCCCTTTTATTTTCATAGGAAACCTTACATATAAAACCTTCTCATAAAGTATATTATTTGAAAACGGTTCAAATCCAAATTTAACTTGCTTTTGCTTAAGTGGTTGGGCAAATGAAATTGATCTAATTGTTTTTTATCATATTAGGATTAGTGATAGTGGCAATAATCACCCATGAAGCTTCAAAAATAATGAATGTCAAATGTCGTTTTCATAATATAGATGCAACTTAGTAACACATTGAACAAATTGTAGGAGTAAGGATATGTGGGGCATATGGTTGCACTCTAATATGATATTGAAGATTGATACCAACTTGTCAAACTTTCTAAGATCACATTCACTAGAAACAACCATTCACTCTTAAAAAATGATATTTGACAAAATAAAGATTATTGATAAGACAAATAACTACTTTTATTATGCCAAAGATAATCTTGACAACCCCTATGAAAGGTGAATATCCATTCTCTATTTATAATATCAAGGAGATAGAGGTGGAACTAAGGTGAAATTGGAAGTGACATATTTAACTTAAAAAACAGTAAGATTTGTCTAGTTAGATGTCGGCAGCTAGATTAAGTGGAGAAGACACACAATGCTGACTTGTTTTAATATAAAGATTAAAAAAATAATGAATTACAAAGAAGGTCTATTAGTCATAAGAATACCTATGGCACATTGATTCTAAAAAATCACAAATAACCAAATGGAAACATTATACACAATTTGCAAAGCAAAAGAAAACCTCAAGACCTCATTGTGATGGGGAGGTACATGTTATACTCAACATTGTAAAAACTCGGCATATATGATCAACCAAATTTTTTTCCTTTATTTAAAAAATATAGAAACGACGTGAAAAGCACATCAACCATCTCAAATTAGAACTATTAATCAAAAGGGATCAAAGATGAATCGATAAAAAAATCAATAAATAACAAAAATTAAGAGTGTTATTTAGTCACCAAAATCTTTAGAAAAATCCCAAGCAAAACAATCTTGTTTGTCTCTATATTCCAACTTGATATCATTCTAGTTAGAGGCGAATTTCATAAGGAAATTTACAACTTGATATCCTTATCTTTTAGTACTATTCCATTTAACAACAATTAAACCACTAAAAGGAAGCAAGGGTATGGAATACACTTCCTACACTAATCTATGTGAGGATGTATGTGCAAATCTAAATTTAACATAAATTTACGAGGAAATAACATAAAAGCAATATACCATAACATAATTATTTACATGGGAAAAACCCTTTTGGGGGAAAAATCCACACTTTAAATATTAAGTGCATTTCTAAGAGCCCTTGCCTTAGCTATAGAGGGCTTTCCCATAAAACATGTGTCATCAAAAAATTGAAAGTGGGATTAGAGAATTCAAACCTTGTATAATGCAAATACTACAAAGAACACCATATCTCTTTAGGTGATTAAAAAAATGACCAATACCTTCCACCAAAATGAGAAAGAGATATTGAGAGAGGGGATCCCCTTGACACAAGACTCTTTCACAATGCAACATGGTTGAAGCATAACCATTAATAAGCATGAAAAAGGAGGGAGAGGTACAACAAGTCATAACCCATTAAATCCAACTATCATCAAAATTGAAGGTGCATAAGATGTCTTTTAAGAATTTCCAAAAAACTCTATTTTAGGCCTTAGAAAGATGATTTTTCATGAACATGGAATTTTCCTTCTTAGCATACATAAAATGAATGGCTTTCTAAACAATCATAAGCCCATTGAAGATTTGACACCATTGAACAATGCCACCTTGTTCTAGGGAAAATGGAGGGAAAAGACCATTTTATCTACTCGACAATCATTTTGGAAAAAATATCTTGTGGAGTTTATTTCAAAGAGCTATGGGTTGGGACTCAAACAAATTGAAACAAGATCTTTCTTAGGAATTAACTCTAAAAATAATTATTAAGAGCCTTTGGCATTATCTTTAAGATACACAACCCCTTTGAAGGCTCTAATTTTCTTGACAGTATGCCAAAAGACTTGAAAAAATTCTATTGGAAACCCTTAGAAATCTCAATGTGAGAAAATGTGGGTTGAAATAGAACACTAGCCCAACATTTACCAAGATTGCAACCAAAATATTCAACAAATTCTTTGGATATTTTAGTTTCTTGAAGTAAAATAATAAAAGGTCTAGATACTTTGACCAATCTTAAAACATTCAAGTTGGGCTTATTACCATCCCTCTCACATTCCAAGAAATAATCATGATTGAAATTGATGGGATATGTTTGAATCTCATAGTTTGACAAGACTAGAATCAAGCAAGTGTTCTCCCAATTGTTTAACTTTCCAATGGTCATTTTTGTGGCCCACTTTAAGTGGCTTACAACTTCACCCATATTTCAGCCAATATGTACTAAATAATCAAGTGTTAGGATGGGGTTTTTTTTCTTATTATTTCCTTAGCATATTTTGAATTATATCCTCGAGGGATGACATCAAACATTTCTCCATATTGAAGATTAGTCAATTGAGTTTTAGGAACTTTTTTATTTTTCAAAGCAAGAATACTTTCTTAGGTTTTAAGAGTTTGAGAGTTATTAGGTAGAAACAAGTTATTCTTGGTAGAACATAGAGACTTATGTGATGCAAAAACCCCATCGTAACCACTTGTTTGGGCTAGGGGCATAGCTATATTCTTCCCCAAAGAAATCAAATATTGATAGTTTAGATCCAAAGAAATCTATTCATTTATCTATAATTTCGATAAATTTTGTCATTCCCCTTGAATTTTTCCATCTAATTGTGATTTTCCTCCTTACCATGTTGAGTTTTAGTTGGGTTTTCACCTAGAATAACAAATTTATTTTTGTTTCTATTATAATTTCTAGGCCCTCTAGAATTTGGAAGTGTTCAACTTCCACCTTTCTTTTGTAACATCGTAAAATCATCAACATTATAAGGAGTAAATTTAATCCCCATAATAACTTGAGGAATTTGATGTTTATCCTTTTTATCTTCATGTTCATTCCTCGAGGATTGTCACTAGATTTGAGCTAGGAGTAATCTTGAAAAGCATGACAATAACAATGACATTCTCTACATCTAAATGGGATGGCTTCATAATCTAGAATTTATGCCACATAGAATCACTTACTTGAATATAAAGAGATTTAGGTAGGGGTATGCTTATATCCATTTCAACACACATTTGGGCATATGTAGAGATTTTCCTTTGTTTGGTAATTAGGAACATGCCCAAATAAGTAGCTAGAGAATCACCTAATAATGTGGTGCAGTCATGGATGGAGGGTTCAAAAAGAAGAGTTCATACAGTGCAACTTGGAGTCAACACAACAAAAATAACACAAGAAAATGATCTTCAAATATAAATCTTTATTGAATTGACAATCTTACATGCAATATATGCCTCATGGGCGAATAACTAGGGCTCACTAGCCTGTCGCAAGGGCATTCAACATTACAACTGGCCAAAGGCCTTATTATAGTCCCTCAATGGGAAAATACAAAAATTTGGAATCCTAAAACACACTTCTAAAACTACTCATGACTGACTAACTTCCTACAAATTACAAATGCTTATAAATATGCTTCTCAAGCTTCAATAAAGGTTTGTGTTGGCCGCAAGTGTTTACAAGCCCGATGAATGAACAACTATGGAGGTCGGCCTCAAAATATGAATAGATAATCCTTTGCATAAAGAAATCTTGTGAATCTTCAAGATAGATCCCATTAGAACCAAAATGCTTGTATGGTGTCCCATTAAGCTCTGCACGATCTGGAATATGCCAACACTAATATTTCTGGACCAAGTCAGCCCCAAATGCTTTGGCTGGTAATTATAGTGAAATTCTGAGTGTGATAAATTTTAGTAGACAAATGCAAATGATCTGAAATCTAGATATGTGATAGATGCTAGTGTGTAGATGCTATATCCTGCTCTGCAAGCAAAGAAACAATAATGCAGTGAAATGTAGAATGATCTAAAACAACTATTGAATGAAATGCAAGAAAATAAATGTTTTTGGTTGATATAGGATTGCTTTACAACTAGGGATGCTCTTGCATCAAACACCCGAGGTTGGAAGAAAAATGAGTCCCTCACTTTCTAGGGATAAGAGGAAAACCAAGACGATCCATCTCAGCCTAAGAAATCCACGATGAATCCTCCACTGGTCTACCTTTCCATTTCACCAAATATTCTTTGTACTGCTTGTTCCTAGTGCTTCTTTCGGTTCTGGTCTCCAAAATATGCTCAATCTCCTCCAGTTCTTGTTGTGGTGATTTCTCCTTCAAGTCCACTTCATTGCTACTACCACTTGATTGTCCTTCATGGTACTCATAGATGTCTACAATATTGAAAATATGTGATATACCCAATGTCTCTGGTAACTCCACTTCATATGCATTTCTAGAATCAAACTTCCTTAGAATCTTACACGAGCCAAACTTTCTCATCTTCAACTTCTTGTATGTTCCTACTGGAAATCTTCCCCTCCTTGGATATACCATCACTTCATCTCCAACAGCAAATTCTTTGTCTTGTGTTCATATCCTCCAAATGCTTCGAACTTGATTATGCAATGTCTCTATGAAATATGCAAACTCTTCTACCTCCGCACTCCTCTTGTTCTCCATATTGATATCTCTTAGTTTTGCAACTTCTCTGGGATGCACTCTTGTTACAATCTCAAATGGTGTCTTCCCTGTACTCTGATTAACTAAATTATTGTATGTTTTATACGAGGGAATTTGCACCCTTTGTGTAAATTCCCCTTTTGCATACCCTCACCTTAGAAAATCAAACCCAAAGGCGAAATTCCACATCACCCACCTACCTTCCATCCACTTGGCACGTGTTTTCTATGCTGGTGGGGGAATTTTCGTCAGGGATGCGAGTGCAACGCTCAGATGTCTACGCAGCACGCTGCCGTCCCTGATAGATTCCTCCTTCTGAAGTCCGCAGGGACATTACACTCCTCATTGGGGAAAAATTATAATGCCTCTATGTGACCAACCGACCCAAAAACAAATTCTTTCCTTCCCATTTTGATCTTCAAAGGCATTCACTCCACAATCACTTCATCTCTTTAGCAATTCTCTACACACTCATTCATTCATCTTCTATCACATTCTCTCAAGCAATTTTCACAACTCCATTGAGCATTGTAGCAAGCTTGTTATTTCATCAATTCCAGTTTTGTTTGTGTGGTGCTACCATAGAAGTTGCAAGTTTGGAGTCTTGCAAGACCTCCCTTCGTCATTGTTGCGGCCGTGTCAACTTTGCCAAGCTCGTTGCTTGCATTCTCCCTTCATTGGCCTTGAGAGCCTTTGGGTAGAGGTGGTAACACTTCATTTTATTTTTTTGGTTTGATAGAGTAGCGTAGCATCTTTTGTAGTGTTTAGTGCTTTCCTTTTTATTTCCTTTATCATACATTCTACTTCGTGGCTTTTATGGTTGTCCCTAGAGGTGGAAACACCAAAGCGGGGGTTTGATTGAGGAAAACCCCTATATAGCCCAACACTTTTCCCCTCTTTCTTGTGTGTAGGTGAATGTGTGCGCGGAGCTCATTGGCGAATTGGTGCTTTAGTGAGTTGATATTCATCACCCTTGTCTTCATCTACTTATTTTATCATTTACACACTTACTTTTCGTACCACATAATTCTGTTCATTTCGTTAAAACTAGTTAGCTAAGTTGTTAAGTAGGTTTCTGGTATTTTGCACTACATTTTACGTTTTCTAGCCGTATGGATGCCAGCGCGTTGCACTGTCATCCCAGACCCGCATTGTCATCCTCAAACAAAGAGCTGTTTGAGGTGCAGTTTAAACTTCAGAAACCAACTTGTCGAGCCCCAAATAGATTTTCGGATATGTAGAGTGACAAAAGCACTTGAGAGTGCTCTTCATTCTTGATTCTTATCCCAAACATCCATTAGCTTAAGGTAATTTAGGGCAGCCCTCGACTCTTAGCTCTCCATGACCTGGAGCCTCGGTGTGGTTGGTCCCCCTCTCTTACATATGCAAACTCTACTAGCAGTAGAACCATATCCCAATTTCTTGTCTTATCTCCAACCAAACATCTCAACAAGTTACCCAAACTTCAGTTCACCATTTATGTCTGTCCATATATCTGTGGGTGATATGTTGAATTGAATTTTAGGTTTGTCTTCATCTTCTTCTACAACATCCTCTAAAAGTACCCAATGAACTTGGTGTCTCTGTTTGAAACTATACTCTTAGGTAATTCGTGCAATCTCACAATCTCCTTGAAAAATAAGTCAACAATATGGACAACATCATTAGTCTTCCTACAAGGAATGAAATGTGTCTTTAGAAAATCTTCCCATTACTACCATGATAGAATCATATCCTCTCAGTGTTTTTGGCAGTCCCAATATGAAATCCATGCTCAAATCTTCCCAAGGTCTCTCCAATACTGTCAAAGGTTTTTACAATCTAGTATTCTGACTACTCCCATTTGCTACTTGACAAATTCCATAATTCTGAATATACTTCTTGACATCCTTATATATCTGCGGCCAAAAATAATGTTCACTCACCAAAGCTACTATCTTATCTACTGTAAAATGTCCTACTATACCTCCACTATGCTTCTCCATGATCAAATTCTCCCTCATTGAACTCCTTAGAATACACACCTGGTTTCCCTTGAACATGTCTTCTTGAACGAAATATTCCAACCATTGGCTTCTTTCTATCATTACTAGCTCTTTACATGCTCTCCAAGCCTCAACAAAATATGCATCATCTTCGTACATGTGCTTCAGTTCTTCAAAACCTAGTACTTTTATCCCCATCTTAGTCAGCAAATTCCTTCTCCTACTCAGTGCATCTGCAACTTTGTTTGACTTGTCGCTCCTATGTTTTAACATAAATGTATAACTCTACAAGAACTCAACCCATCTCATATGTCTTTGATTTAACTTCCCTTGATTGTTCAAATACTGCAAAGCTTTATGATCAGTGCATAACACAAACTCTTTAGGCAACAAATAATGTCTCCACTTCTTCAATGCTTGAACTATGGCATAGAATTCCTGATCATAAATTGAATATCTTCTTCCGACTTGATTCAACTTCTCACTGAAATAAGCTATGACTCTCTCTTCTTGACTCAATGTTGTTCCTATTGCATTCCCACTTGCATCACAGTCAACTTGAAATACTTTGTCAAAATTAGGTAATGCTAACATTGGTAGCTCTGTCACCTTTTGCTTCAACAATTCAAAACTCTTTTGTGCTCCGAACGCCCACTTAGAATCTTTCTTATCTCCTCTCATTATCTCTGTCATGGGATTACAAACACTACTAAAGATCCTGATAAACTTCCAGTAGAAACTAGCTAACCCATGGAATGATCTCAACTCCCCAATGTTCATTGATGTAGGCCACTCAACTATTGCTCTTACTTTCTCAGGGTCCATCTTCAATCCTTCAACAAAAATAACAAAACCCAAATATACCAACTTCGACTCGATAAAGCTACACTTCTTGACATTAATCAACTTCTCTTTTCTCAACCTCTGCAATAATTGTTTGATGTGCCACAAATGTTCTTCTCTAGTCTTACTGAAAATTAGAATATCATCCAAGTAAACAATGACAAACTTACCCAAAATTTTTTTCAGTACCTCATTCATCAATCTCATGAAAGTGCTCGGTGCATTGGTCAATCCAAAAGGCATTACTAACCACTCATACAATCCTTCATTAGTCTTAAATATAGTCTTCCATTCATCTTCTCTGATCCTGATATGATGATATCCACTCTTTAGGTCAATCTTTGTGAAATACTTTGTTGGACTCAAACAATCCATAATGCCATCCATCCTTGGAAATGGAAATCTATACTTGACAGTGATTCTATTGATTGCTCTTGAATTTGTACACATTCTCCACTCTCCATCTTTCTTTGGTGCAAGTACAACAAGTACTGCACATGGGCTCAAACTTTCTTTGATCAATCCTTTCCTCAACAACTCTTATATCTGCCGGTTCAACTTTGCATTCTCTGTCGGTGTCATTTTATGTGCTGCCTTGTTTGGAAAACTTGCTCCCGATATTAGATCTATATGATGACTGATACTCTGGATTGGCAGTAATCCATATGCTACATTCTCTGATATGATGTCTTCATACTTTTTCAACAATTTTGTTAATTCCCCACTCTTTACGGTAGGATTGTCTACCTTCAGACCATTGCTTTTCTTTGGAATCAATGCAAAACACATTTATCATGCCTCAAACCATCCAAAAATTTCCTTCCATCTACCAAACATAGTCTATAAGTTCCATAAACTTCAGTCTTCTCCTCTTCCTCTAAAGGTATCAAATTAATTCTCTTTCCATTTGAAGTCACAGTGTAGGTATTCTTTCTTCCATCATGAATTGCTTTCTTATCATATTTCCATGGTCTTCCTAACAATAAATGACATGCATCCATAGGCATAATATCACACTATACTTCATCCCTATATGATCCAATATGAAATTTTACCAAACATTGCTCATTTACCAATATCTTATGCTCATCTTGAATCCATGTTATCCTATAGGGGTTTGGATGTTTCAATCTCTTCAAATTCAATTTAGTTACCATCTTTTTTGAAACTAGATCATCAATGCTACCACTATCAATGATAACTTTACATACCTTCCCTCCAAACTTACATGTGGTTTTGAACAATATTTTCCTTTGTGGTGGTTCCTTAGTCACTTCTTCAAGCATCAAAGCTCTCCCCATCACCAATGATTCACCTTTCTTAGGTTTCTCAATTAAATTATGGGATTCAACATGCTCTTTATCCACATAGGTTGCTCTTCCAGTATGGTTAGGTTTATTGTCGGTGCTTCCTTGATGACACTCAAATGCTCTATGTCCTTCACCTCCAAACTTGAAATAGGTTCCTCTAAATGGTCTTCTCTCAGATCTTCCTTCATCTCTCCTGAATTCATCATTGCAATAAGAATTATGACCTCCTCTATCATTGTGGTAGAAATTTCTATATGCTCTTCCTCTGCAATATGAATAGTTGTCGTTATCTTCGCTTCGATAGGGTTTTCCATCTTTGTTTTGTTCTGCATAAGGTATTCTTTCTTCAGATTGTGATATGCTCTTCTAGAATCTCCCTCTTGCACTTTGAACCAATAATTTTAAGTGTTTCTATGTGCTTCTTTTGCACTCTTAGGGTTTTTCACCTAAAAGGAGAGAGATAAAACACTAAAATTGAGGTGGTTCACTCAAATAAAGGAATCTATGATGGAATTATGACTAAATGCAATAATGTAAATGCAACTAAGCTATGAAATTGATTTATTATGAATGCAAAACTAATGAAATATGCAATGTTTGAAAACACAATGAGGTATGCAAAAATAAACTAAAAACATAAACTAAAGCAAACAAAATTGAAAGAAGTTTAACAGAGTGCACTTGAAACTTGAGTACTGATCTTGGAAGGTTCTGAAAACTAGCAGAAATCACTATAAATCACCAGTGGGACTCATTCGCCACTGATGGTGAATCAGTCCTCCTACTGGTAAAAGCACCTGAAATTGCTTTTTGACTGTTGGGAACTGGATTATGACAAAATCAACTATTCCAACCTATAGTTGGGACTCATTTTCCACTGATGGAAAATTAGTCCTCCTCCAAAAATTTGCAAATTCAAGAGTCAATTTTGTAGGTCCAGATCTGCACTTGTCTTCTTGTCGGGTTGACAAAGTCAAATCTACAGAAAATGGATTGTAGGTTGTCTCCAAGCTTGAATTAGGGTTTAGTTAACTTGAAACACTTTTATGACTTGTTGACCACCTTTCAACACCTATTTTCTTGACAAATCTGCATACAAAAGTCTGCAAACACACATGCAAAAGGGGAAAAATGGTTAAGGGTTAGAGTATAGGGATTTGCCTTGGTCAAATCCCACTTCGCTAATCAAACCCTTAAAAAATAAATGAAATGAAATGAGCAAAGAATGATGAATAAACAACATGCAAATGTCCTAAACTCACCTAAAACCTTGTTATAGAAGTCTAAAGATATGTCAATGGTTGGTCCAAGAAGCTTGATATTTGCTTGATCAAATGATGTAATGATGCTTTGAATGAAAGAATGCTAATTGATGTTGGATGAGTGAATGAGTTGAATGGGGGTTGAAATGGATGGAAAAAAACTTATTTATACACACTTATGCCCTAATAACCCAATAATACCTCATTATAGGCTGACATAAGTCCTTTTTGAATAAAAACCTGAAAGGAATTTTGAATTATTTTGAATTTGGAGCCAAGAGGAACTCATTCGCCACCCATGGCGAATGGGTCCAACTCTAGGCTTGTAAGTGGGTATCGGGAATTAAGTTGCATTTAATGTTGTTTGTTGGGTTTACATTCAAAAATACACTTAATTATGACTTATGAGTGCATAAAGGGGTCATATAAAGCATAAGAAAGGTGTAAATAGTGATAACAAGCCTAGAAAATTGTGAAATCTTGTTACAAGACTTTACAACACTTTAAAATAGGACTTGATAAGAGATAAAAAGGGAATATTTTGATGAATTATAATGAGAAGAGTCTAGAAAAGTGTAGAAATGTGTTATGTAACACTTCACAACACCTTCACAAGACATCATAATTTAAATATTAAGAACCTAATGTGAATGCATAAGTTACATTTCAACATTAAATCAAAGAAAAATTGATGAAGCATCATAGGAGAAAGACCTAAAAGACCATGAAAATGTCAATGATCCATTTTTCTATGGTACACACTTCTTTGGCTTTGTTCAAACTTTTTGTTTAACTTCTCTTCCACCTTCAACACAAATTGATATGCTTCTTCAATTGATGTAATTTTTACCAAGTTCAATTCTTCTTGAATGTTTTTCTCATTCCATTGATGTACCTCACCACCTTCTCTTTGCTTGCCTTACTTTGTTTGGTCCTAATGATCATTTTGTAGAATTCTTCAATATACTCTTTCACATATTTCTCTTTTTGCCTCAGGTTTTGCAATCTTTTTAACAATTTTAGTTCATAGTCGGTTGGTATGAATTAGTTTTTCAATTTTGTCACCATTCTATCCATTTGATGATTTTCTCCTTTCTTCTATTTCTATCCAATTGGACTTCTTTCCACCATAATGCAGTATGACCTTTCAACCTTGTTTTCGCAAATCTAACTCTTTCTAGGTCTTCAATTTCTTCATTTTCAAAATATTCTTCCATTTCATTGATCCAGTCAATCAATTATTCAGGGTTTAAATTTCCCATGTAATTTTGAATTTCAACTCTAGGTCTTTTCCCAATCTTTGAAATAGCTTTCAATATCTTCATCTGATTTGATTCTTCTTCTTCGCCTAGGGCTTCTACAATTTGATTTGCAACATGATTTGCTTCATCATCAGTTTCATCTGCTTGTCTAGGGTTTGGACCTCACCTTCTATCTTCTATTGCATTTAATCAGACTTGCATTTTGCACATCATTTCCAACATTTCGTTCATTCTTCTAACAACATTGTCCATAGTAGGCACTCTCCTTGGTGACATCTCTCCCCTTGAATTTGGTGCAATTGCCTCAATTTGGCGATCTAGCTACAAGGGTTTCAATTGCCTCACAATCGGCATTCAGTTGAAAAAAATGTAGTCTGCCTCAAGTCAGCGATTTGTTCACCTCAAGGAATGCCTTCAGGACTCACAAACTTGCTATGATACCCCTTGGTGCAATCATGGATGGAGGGTTCAAAAAGAATAGTCCATACTGTGCAACTTAGAGTCAACACAACACAAATAACACAAGAAAATGATATGCAAATATGAATCTTTATTGAATTGACAATCTTACATGCAACATATGCCTCATGGGTGAATAACCAGGGCTCGTAGGCTTGTTGCAAGGGAATTCAACATTACAATTGGCCAAAAGCCTTATTACAGTCCCTCAATGGGAAAATGTGAAAATATGGAATCCTAAAACATACTTCTGAAACTACTCATGAATGGCTAACTTCCTATGAATTACAAATGCTTATAAATATGCTTCTCAAGCTCCAACAAAGGTCTGCGTTGGCCACAAAGGTTTACAAACTCGATGAATGAACAACTGTGAAGGTTGGTCTCAAAATATGAAAAGATAATCCTTCATGAAAAGAAATGTCTTGCGAATATTCAAGATAGATCCCATTGGACCCTGTTATCCCCAATTTTGGTCCATGAATTATTTTGAGATTCCAATAATAAAATACAAATCAAAATGGCGATTTATATGCAAATGTATTATTCCACTACCTATGGATCATGTTGATCATAAAAGCGTTTCTAAGAATGGAGGAAAATATATATGAGAGCCTTCATTCTATACCTGTATGGCAGTTCAAGCAAACAATAAAATCACTCGACCCCTACATCAATATTCAAAGCATTGATGATCTTCATGGTGCATATTCGATGCAACACAATAATGCATGGGAGTTCGACATTAACAGGCTTGTTCACATGCACATAACTCACAACCATTATTCACAACTGTGCAACAAGAAGCAGGTCTTTTCATTATCTGAAGAGTTGAAAGTGCTTCATATAACATTCTTTATACAAACCCAAACAAGTAGAAGGAAATAATTAGGAGATGTCACAAAATTTAGAACCGATAATCTTATCACAACATATGAAGCATATTTGGTGTCGCACACTTAACTCGTGGCTTGATACCACCAATTTGAGGCACCTCTCCATTCTAAGTAGAAAGGACCTGTGGGTTATATTGCACCAAATACAAGGTTTTTTGGTGAAATGTAGTCCTCCATACCCAATCTGTGTGATTTACAAGAATCAACAAAATAGCAATTGGTAACTCTCCAATTATTATTTTCAAAGTCTCGGTTGGAGTGGTCTTATGGAGAAAATTTGAACACAAGGTAATGGTATTGAGAATATTTTAATGGCATTATAGGCATGCTAGATTTTGGACGAAAGAATGAACTTTCGATCACTTGTCATCTAAGAGACTAGCAAGCCAATTTTGGAAATTGAAACCCGATAAGATCTTCATTTTATGTGAGAATCATTCGTGAAGAAAATCATGGCCATGTGATGGTTTATTTCGCAGCTAAGTAACAGGTGTCTAACATAAATGAAAAGAATGTTTAAAAGTTTCAGGTGGATATTTTACATGGTTTGTGAACCACAGGCGAAGATTTTCAAGGTTTCTAAAACCTCGTAAAAAGCCGCCAACCTATCTAAATGTAATGTCTCCAAGATGGACGAAACTTTTGAAAGTTTCTAAAACTCCTTCAAGCACCGCCAGAAGGAATAAGGTAGAGGGAAAAACTTTGAATCAACGACATTTTGTGATGGTCTGGACGATTTCCAAAGTGTCCTTTCTGAATCTAATTCAAGTTTCTCTGCTAAGATATTGTGGTTATAGGCATCTACAGGTAGAATCATATGAGACCTATGGCGGTGAATCATTTCAGTGATAAAAAACATTTTGGTTGAATAAATTATAAACGCCATGAACACTTGCTCATTCAATGGGGCATGTTCGGTCTGTATCGAGAATGCCTATAGGTTGTCATAAAGGTGAAATGGTGATGAACATGGATGATAGTAATCTCTTTAAAATGACTCAGAGAAAGTGTCGATGAATAAGAGGATCATACATATAGTGGTGACGACATGATAATATACAATGTGCAAGAGTAAAGAGGAAGAATTCTTAGGAGTAAATAATTGCATCTCTATGAGGCTCGTTATCTATGTAGAGTGCTAAATTCTTTAAAAAAAAGATGCTAAAATATATCCCAATGGTATATATGTATAGTTGGGGTGTCCTCAGTTAATAAGGAAGGGCTGATAATATGAAAGATATGCTCGATGCTCAGTTGCATTGGATCAAGTATTGCTCAGTTTGTTGCTCATATATTCGATGAAGCCGCATATATAGTGGATTCAGCGATTCGATGTCCTTTACTCACAGATGCAAACAAGCAATTTTGGGACTGATTGGTGAAGTA
>VDFB02162725.1:0-10101 GCA_007258455.2 Sequoia sempervirens
TTGTCCTCCTATGTTCACAAATGATTCCTTATGAAACCATGTGGGAGTTCTTTGAGGAGTCAATTAGAATTAGGTTTTTGAAATGAGCTCAAATGAAAAATGAAATTGTAATTTAGTCGGGTGCTTGTTGCTCCCCTACAAATATAAAGGGGATTTCATGGTTGAAAGGAAAGAGTTCAGAATTTTGAGTCTAGATATGGTCATAGTAAGTACTATGCTCTAAAAAGCAGAATAGAATGTAAAAGGATACTCTAGTAAATATATCAGGAGCAAGTTTAAGATGAAATTTATACTGTATATGAATCTCAAATATGGTTTTACAAAGAAATATCAAAAATGAAGAAGAATTATAGTTTCAAAATGTTGCTCTCCTATGTATTTTCTTTCAAATTATGAATGAAGTTGTTAATGATAGTTTAATTTGTCATTGTTTCATTTGCACAAAAATGGATGAATTTGTTTCATGCTTTAGTTCAATGAATTGATTAAACACTAAAATGAGCTCATTAGTTTGCAAGAAAAGGATATAGGATTCAGTAAAGAAGTGATATTTTGTGGACACAATGAGTTAAATGTTACAAAGTATCATTCTAATGGTCCATTAATTTTTGAAATTCGATCAAAATTGTATTACCAATTGATTACCATTTGTAACTTTTTTCTCCCTTAGATAAAGCACTGATTGTTTTATTAGTTTATCTTGTAGTTAGTTGAGCCAGTATTGAATTGGGCCTAGGATTCAAGATGAAGAATGATTCAAAAAATACTTTGAACTACATTGTCCCGACTCTAAGTATGAAAAAACACTCCTTGAAATAAGTAACACTTCTATCTGAGGTTTTGGAAAATCCTCAACCTAGTTGATAATTGGGTGTTGGAAAGCTCATAGGTTAGGACTAAGATTAAGTCTGGTTCTAAAATATAACCAATAGAAATGGTGACTCTGCTAGGGACACCATTACATTTTGATGCAAGTGTGTCGAAGACCATTTGAAAGGAGTCAAAACAAATGAACATTTGGTTCTAATGTTGAAGAAGTTCCAGATCTGCAAATTGGTTTGTAGTAGCCCTAAGGTGACTCTGTTGGAAGAAATCAGATGAAGATATTCTTGCTTTAAAGGTTTTCCTCTTGTTGAAGAGGTGGCAACTCTACTCTACAATATGTACACATAAAAGGGTTGTTGTTTATTATTGTAACCTGAAAGTTCTCTATTCAAAGTTGTAGCAATTGCAGGTGTGAAGGTACATGGTTCTCTGCTTACTTTCATTTGCTAAACTTGTCATATTGAATGCTATTATAATTCCATTCAAAAAATTTGTCTAAAAATTCACAAACTGGCTAATATGGATGGTTAGAATGAAGTTGTACATCTTAAGAATTACTATACATTTGCATTATCACATTATTAAAGGCCCAAGTTACCATCATATTAGCAACTATATTAGTGACCCTTCATATTGTCATAGTTATGATTATGCATCGATAGCTAAAACTAGATTTACATACATCCATGGATTATCAAAGAGAAATAACCATGCCATTAGAAACTTGGATGCATATTTTCAAGAAGCTTCAGAAGTCTGATAATTCTCAAATAGTTGAAACCCCAAAGTACAAGAACCTAAGTGTGAATAAGCCTAGGATAAGGCTAGAATGGAAAGTTGTATTCAAAAGAGGAGTTAAAGAGTTGAACAAAAGGCACCTGATGGCTATGCAAGCCCAATTAAGAGAAGGCATACTAGATCTGTTAGTCAAATTGCTGTGCCTATTTTCAATTCATTTGATTCATAATATCAACAATTAGACTTGTCATGGATTGATTACAAGGTTAAAAGTATGTCATATTGAGTTTATAAGCAGATGCCTAAGTTTAATGGATACAATGTGTGTGAAGGAGATGTACATGTTCAAAGTTTTTATAGCTTCATGGTGAAACATTCATTTAGAGATTAGGATATGTGGATGATATTTTCTATCAAATCTCTTGAAGCTAAAGCTAGGGATTGGTAATTAAGATTTCCTGAGAAGTCCTTTTCCTACTGGGATAAACTAGTGGATTCTTATAGAAAAGAATTTGCAAAAGAACCTTATGATCTTATCAAAAAGTTAAAGCAGCTTAGGAAACAAGATAAAGAGTCAAGCATTGCTTTTAGTCACAATTTTTTTGTTGCTCTTGCACTAATCCTTGAAAGTTTTAGACCTAGTAAATCAGATTGCATTCATTTGTATTTTGAAGCTTTTGAGGAGCGATCTAGTGCATTGTTGAAGGATTTTATGATATTGAGTATACAGATGGCTTACACATGTTTAGATAATATGGAAAAGATGAGGAATGAATATGTGCAAGGTCTACTACGTTCAATTATGAATAAACATGTTGATGAAACCAACAGTTATGTGGATAGAAATGATAAAATATCTTTAGTTTTAGATACAAACAAGTGCATGTATGAGAAGGAAGAAGTTAAGAGAGTTGCAATGTTCACATTAATTCCCATAATAGTGAAAATGCTTCTCTTTACTTTTAAGAAGATATAAATGATCAATTCAATGATGAAACCCAGTCTATGAAGTTTCTAGATCTTAATGATGATGATATCATAGTACACCCTGACTTACAACTTGGTAAAGCATGTATTTCTACTGGAGGTCAAGAGAAAGAAATGGTTGAAAGAATGGATCAGAACTGTGGTCTATTAAATAGTGAACAAATTTAAAATTTCTTAACTACTGAATATAAAAAAATGTGCACATAAGAATAACCCTCAATTATTGTGTTATATTCATATTGATTTTGACAGTGATGATAATTTTTATTATGCAAGATATGAAACATGGGTATCTAATATTCCTTCTAGTTATGAACTGGTCAATCACCATGATGGTAATGTGGATTAAGGTAGGCAACCATTTGATTGTAATGATGCATTATATGATGATTATGAAAGTGTGCATACTGATGCAAGTTCAAAAACTTGTGTTGATGAGTTAAGAACAACAAATAACCATGAAGTTTGTATATCCGACAAGCCAAATTGTGAAAATTATAATGAAAATTTGGATAAGTATTTTTTTTCTATTTTGGAGGAACCCAACTATGAATTTTTTTATATGAATATGGGGGCTAATTCAAAAGGAATTTTTTTATTATCTTTTGGAACCATAATTGATCACTTTTGAACAAGATGTGAATACTAAAGATATTAACATGATGTGTTTAGAAAATATCAAAGTGAGTAAGAATAAGGATAGGGTAGAGATTCTTGATGATTCTCTACACCAACATGTTGATGCACAGTTACAGGGTGTGCCAATGTATGAGTGTATTTCTTTACATACACTTACAGATAGTTTGCATGATGTGCATAATATTTTGATTGGTCCTTATAATTATTTCACTTTTAACATGCAAACTACTAATTAGGTTGAGCTTGATAATACTAGCTATGCGACAGAGTTTGAGTGCTAGGTTTTTTAGCTGGATGGAATTTTCTTGCAATGTGGTAATGGGAAAAACATTAGGAAAAGTTGTTTTCAACTTGACAATAATTTCAATGATAAAAGTTATGAGTTATTTCCACATGAAAATCAATATTTTAAGGATATGCTTAATTCCCAGATGCATTGTAATTATGAATTTATTGATAATGTTGTACATCCTAAGTTATTGAGAGATGATAGCATGTTTAATCAAGCATGATATAGTGATGTCTTTAGATTGGATGATAGGGGTAAGAAAAGGCCTACAGTTTTGGTGGCCTTGGGCCATTAGATATGGTTTGACTTGTCAAGCCAAAGCAGTGGGAGGCAAAGATGACCTTTTGACTCTATTACCCAATGGAGTAGGTACCTAATATGCTTCTCCAGAGGATCTGAATTCTCTCTCTATTCACTAATGAACAAATCTCCCTAGAAAGAGCCACTGATGGAACTTTTGAATTTTGCAAAATCTAAAGTGCTCATATTAAAACCCTAAGAATTTTTACCTAAAATTATTTGTTACATCTATTGTAGGGTTCTTATATGAGGTTTAGGGTTTTCTTCATTTTAATTGCTTGGTGTTCTATTATATTACTAACCATGTGTTACCTATTTTCGGTCACAAAAAATTTTCATGTTCATTAATGTCATCATGTGACTAGCCCTTCTCGTGTCTAGGTCTGAATCACCCAACTTTTACATCCTTGCATTGCATGATTCAAAAGTATTGAGCCTACTATTCTCATGTCATCCTAGACAAGTCCCCTCATTTAGAACAACTAATGAGCACGTGCTTACAAGTTCCAGCTTAAGTCTCGATGGCCCTCATAGCTTTATCGCTTATCACTGATTTATTCTTAGGTGCACACCTTGAATTAGCGACAAGCAATGGAATAATGTTTTCCCTTGACATCGCTCATCGCTAATGGATTTTGAGCCTTCAAATTTGTAATAGCGATGAGCAATACTTTTGCCCTTGTGTTCTTATCAATCATCATGGATGGCCATTGAAAAGATAAATTTGAATTAGTGATGAGCGATATAATGTGATATCGCATGATCGTGGGTATGTTTTAAATGTAATTTTCACATTAGTGATATGTGATGGACCTCATAAATGTTGTAAATTATCTCATCACTAATTTATTGCAAAATACTTGAGAGAATTAGCGATGAACAAAGGCCTTATGTTATACCATTCATTGCTCATCACATATTCATTTTAGAACTTGAGTTCTGAATTAGCGATAAGCGATGGGTGTCCTCTAAAGGGTTTTTATTTTCCTAATCCAATATGATCCTATGAGTGATGTCTTTTGTGCCATTTTTTTTATATAGGTTGTGTGTGTGTAAATCTAGTGCTTTCACAACATCTTTCGTTGCCGATGGGATCCTGGGCACAAAGTTTGAATTAGCAATACGTGACAAAAGGATGAATGTGACCAAAGGTCAAGCTACAAAACCAGGGGCTAAAGATCATCATAGGGATGTTTACATCACTGATGGAGCTGGGTGAGGATGAATTAAATTAGTGACAAGTGATGACCATTAATGAAAAAGGCAACATGGTAGGATCCTAGGGATTTTGCATAAAGCAAAAAGGAAAGAAGCGAAAGGACTGGAGAACCGTTGATAAAGTTTTAAAGTAAGATGATCCAATGGACTGAGAATCATCGCATAAATAACTTCATCGCTAATTGCACCCTAAAATTTAGGGAGGATCAGTGATGAAGCTTATAAAGAAATTTTCTCTCTAAGGAAAAATTGTCCTATGTACTTCACCGATATTAATGAAAAGCATGAATTAGTTTGGTGATACATGCTAATTGTTAGATCAACTATGATTAATCAAGGTTAGAAAAGAATGTGACAACATTTGAGATAGCATCATTTTTTTCAAGGAGCAAGTTGATAATGGTCGAAAAACAATGCTCATGGCCACCTTAGGTAAAGTTTCAATTGCTCTAAGATGAGCGGCCTAGATTCAAAGCCAAACTGATAAGTTACCAATTCACTCACATACGGAGTTTTAAATCATTAATTCTGCATGCTAGAATTTTCTATTTAATTCAAGTTGATCACTATTCATTTTCACCATCCTTTCAGTCTACAGTAGAAGTAAGGATTGTGTAGTAAAGGAGATTGAAGGGGCTATAAGTTTTTCTAACCATAGTTTCACTATTTTCATCCTAATTAAATTTTTATGAAATTAGGTTCTCTGGTCTATTTAGTATTTTTGTTGCTTGAGCTATCTAGAATTATTGAGATTTGAGTGCTTCTCTTGTAGGTATTGAGTCAAATATCCTCTTAATTATCAATTTGCTAAGTTTTAGAGAAAATGGGAAAAGTTGGTGCAACAATTCCACCTATTAGGAGGTCTAGTCGGCTAAGTGTGTTTGAGTGCCATGAAGACATAGTTGAGTAGGAAGCCATGGTCTCTCCTAAGATTTCAAAGGATAAAAGGAGGGATAGAGGGCATAAGAAGAAATCAATTGTGCAGAGTACTTACCGCTTGAGGAATAGGACCCTTCTAGGTGAAGTGGTCGAGAGTAAAGGAAAGGAATTGGCATTGCCAGTGAAGAAGGCTAGGAAAAAGAAGAAGAGCCATAGGGCCTACCTAGGTAAACACAACTCTCCTATCATGCTTTCAAAAAATCCTTCAAATGTTGAAGTTGATACTAACTCAGATTATGGCTAGTACCTTCATTCTCTAGTGCCATATGGGAGCTCTAATGACAACATACTGGTAATCCCTCCAATTGCATCGAGGACAAGGAGTGGTTGAGCATTTTCGAATGCTGGTGACTTTGAATAGGGTCACTTCCTTATTTTAGTTTTTTATGACACGATGGTCTTTGCATAGGAGGTATTTTTTTCATATTTTTGTGGTTTGTCTTTTGTTTTCTCATGCTGATGTGGAAGGTCTTTGAGAAGATATGAATGGAATCTTTTTGTTTCAACAATGAGCGTTGTGACAATGATTGCTAGTGTCTTGCACATGTTTTTTTCCTCTTTTCCTCCCCTATTCACAAATGATTACTTATAAAACCACGTGGGAGTTCTTTGAGGAGTCAGCTAGAATTAGGTTTTTGAAATGAACTCAAATGAAAAATGAAATTGTAATTCAGCTAGGTGGTTGTTGCTCCCCAACATATATAAAGGTGATTTCATGGTTGAAAGGAGAGAGTTCAGAATTTTGAGTCTAGATATGGTCATAGTAAATACTATGCTCTAAAAAGTATAATAGAATGTAAAAGGATACTCTAGTAAATATATCAAAAGCAAGTTTATGATGAAAGTTATATTGTATACAATTCTTAAATATGGTTTTACAAAGAAATATCAGAAATGAAGAAGAATTATAGTTTCAAAATGTTGCTCTCCTATGTGTTTTCTTTCAAGTTATGAATGAAGTTGTTAATGACAGTTTCATTTCCACATAAATGGATGAATTTTTTTTATTCTTTAGTTCAATGAATTTATTAAATGATAAAATGAGCTCATTAGTTTGTAAGAAAAAAAATAGGATTTAGTAAGGAAGTGATATTTTGTGGACACAGTGAGTTAAATGTTACAAAGTATTCTAATGGTCTATTGATTTCTAAAATTTAATCAAAACTGTATTACCGATTGATTACCAGTTGTAACTATTTTCTCCCTTAGATAAAGCACCGATTGTTTTATTAGTTTATCTTGTAGTGAGTTGAGCTAGTATTGAATTGGGCCTAGGATTCAAGATGAAGAATGATTCACAAAATACTTTGAACTATATTGTCCCAACTCTAAGTATGAAAACACACTCCTTGAAATAAGTAGCACTTCTATATGAGGTTTGTCGAGCCTTTGATAAGGTAATTTTCATGAAATAGTGCATCTATGTGAAGAAATACTCTTGACCAAACATGAAATATTATGAGTATGCATGGGATTACCCTCCCTAGGTCTCACAGAGCCTGAAGAGAAGAAGTGAAGTACTAATTACTTTACCTAGGTGTTGGTCTATCCTTAACCTAGATGATAATTGG
Source organism: Sequoia sempervirens (assembly GCA_007258455.2). Lineage (NCBI taxonomy): Eukaryota > Viridiplantae > Streptophyta > Pinopsida > Cupressales > Cupressaceae > Sequoia > Sequoia sempervirens. Next base: position 7,507 of record VDFB02162725.1, read on the forward strand.
TTTGTGGCAAGCTCATATGTTAGGACTGAGACTAAGTTTGGTTCTAAGAAATAAACAACACCTCTAAACCCTAATTCACATCTCTTATCATCCATTCATCATTTGTCTTCCACCTCAAGTCAAGTAAGCTAGGGTTTCAACATTCTAAGTCATCAAGATAGCTTCCTAAGACATTCAAGGGTATATTCTTCATCTTTAACTGCAAAAATTCAAGATCAAACATTATGGAAAGTATCTAACTCAATTGTTGCATGCTTCATTACATTATTTCTTCATTTTGGTTTAATTACCCACAAAGGGGTTTGACCAAGGAAAATGCCTATCCTCTAACAATCAATAAGTTTTCCCCTCTTTAATGTGTGATTGTAGGTTTTTCGATTGAAGAAAAATGCTAAAAATGGGAAAATTACAAAAGTTGTCAAAGTTGTCATGAAAAGTTGTCAAGAATCATGAAAACTAAAATCTAGGGAAAAATATCCATCCAATTTACATGAAATCAGTGGTAAAGTGCTTATTTCATCCATCTTCAAAGGCTTGCAAAGTTTCAGCCTAAAATTCCACTCCTGGGACACTTTTCAACAAAATGTGACTCATTCTCCAATAGTGGCGAATGAGTCCCACCAGGCCCAAAAAGTAGCAATTTCAAAGTTTCAGAGATATTTCTAGTCTTTAATACATTTCTAGGTGCATACCATTTACATCCTTTCCTTTTTATTTTCCTTTGTTTGCATTTGTAGATCATTCTTTAGGTCTTTCTACATTACACAATGTGTTTTCAAACAACTTGCATTTCAATAGTTTTACATTAATAATCAATAGCTTTCATTAGTTTTCCACATTTATAACATTAAATATAGACACATTTCATCCATATAACATCAATCTTTGAACGCTTACATTGCATTTTGGCCCATCTTGGTCCTTTTAGGTGAAAAACCCTAGAAGTGTTAGAAAGCATTTAGGTGCCAAAATATTTGTTTACATTTTGGTGAGCCTTAACTTTAGAATACTTTTCTCTTCTGATCTAACATTAATTTAGATTTTTTTTATTCTTTGTAGTTTTCATGAATTTCACCTATCAAAAACCATGAAAACCTTAATAAATAAACATAAACATCAAACAAAAAAATAAATCTAGTATAAACCAAAAAATACATCAAACCTGATATATATATTTATGTATATATGTATGTATATGTACATATGTATAAATATGTATATAATATGTATATATGTATATATGTATGTATATAATATGTATATATGTATATATGTATGTATATATGTATATATGTATGCACATATGTATGTATGTATATATGTATGTGTATATTTTTCATCTCTAAACTATAAAATAAAAACCCTTAAATTTAACTATTTTGAAACAATTGAAATACTTTTTCAAAATACATATACATATATGTTTGTATATATACATACATATATACATGCATACATATGTACATACATACATAAACACATACATACATTCTATATTATAGGTATATGTATATACATGTACATAGGGATCCCATTTTGAAAATTGCTAAAAACAAAAAGTTTCAAAAAATGTAAAGTTTTCAAACCGGGATCCCGTTTTAAAAACTTGTCATTTTTACAAATTTTTCATTTTTGGAAAATTCTCAAAATAGGATCCTGTTTTGAAAACTTTCCAAAATGAAAATTTCTCAAACGGATCCCATTTTTTAAATTTAGTTTGGGATCAGCTAAATGGGATCCTATTTATTAAAAGTGGGATCCCATTTTTTTTTTCAATTCATTTTTCCTAAGGAAAAACTTCCACATTCATGGACTTCGTCTTCTTGCACGCATTCCTGCCGGTATGTAGCCATGTATATACATACATATACATATGTATGTATACACATATACATATAATTAAGAATGTATGTATGTATGCATGTATCATATGACTTACAACTCTTCAATTAGATCCATATTAAATAGTGAAATCTCATGGGATCACACCCAATGTGTGAATCCATTCAATGCCCAAGATTACATGTCATGACAAAATTGAAAGGAAAAAAACATGTTAGATTGTAGAGCATAATCCCCCATGGAAACCTTGAAATTTTGATATTTTTCTTACAAGTCAATGTACCACTATTAGCAATCATCACTTTAAATTAGTTACATGGATATTGATAATGTACTTAGTTTTCTTTTCCACTCAAGGGTTAATGAACTTATGAATATTAAGCAACATTCTTTGAAATGACTCAACACCTTCATATTTAAGGAGGAGGTCCCTAATAATGTGCATGTGCATAGATATTATAGGAAATGGGTCATTGCCCAAATTGTTTTTGCATATATCTTTTTGTCATTTCATTAAATTAATATTTTCTAAATATTAAAAACTTATAGGATAATGGTATGCAATATTTGATTACATTATGAGATAACATAGAAGCTCCATGTTTGATGTAGAATACATGTTTATAAATATATGTACATTTACATACATACATACATATATACATACATACATACATATATATATACATACATACACACATGTACATGTACATACATATATGCACATATATATGTATATAAATTGTATATATA
>VDFB02162726.1:0-13963 GCA_007258455.2 Sequoia sempervirens
TCGATCAATTGTAGTCTTACCAAAAGAATGGAGTTCTCGGCGTAATATTGGTGTCGGCGGGAGGTCTGGCCAATAAATAAAGGTCTCGCCAAAAGGTTTTGGGCTCGCTGAGATGTCTCGCTGACAAGTGGTGGTCTCCCCGAAAGAAGGTCCAAGCTCTCTGAGAGATGAAAGCTTCGGCATGAAGTCCCGGCAACCGTTGGTGGTTTCGCCAAAGCGGCTGACGTCGGGGAGAAGTCTTGCCGAAAGGGTGAGGTCTCGGTGAATGAAGAAGTTTGGCAAAAGGTCTGGCCGATAAGAAGAAGTATCAGCAAAAGAAAGGAGTTTTCCGTAATGTCTCAGCGACCAAGTAGAGTCTCAGCGATAGGGGATAGTGAAGGGAAAAAGTCTCACCGACAGGATGGACTCTTGCCGAAGTGAAGCGGCGTCGGCGTAAAGTTTTGAGTTCGCCGTAATGTCTCGACGACAAAGCAAATTCTTCACAAAGTGAAATAAGCTCTCACCAAAAAAAGGAGTTCTCGCTGAGAGGTCTTGTCGACCTGATAGGGTCTTTCCGACATGAGGTGGTGGTCCCGGAATGAGCTCTCGCCAAAACATATGGCCTCATTGAGAAGTCTTGCCAACCCGATAGGGTCTTGCTGAAGTGAAGGAGCTCAACATGATGTCTCGGCGAACGATGGTGGTCTCCCCGAAATGGTCCGAGCTCGCCGAGATATGAAGGCTTCGGCATGAGGTCTTGCCAACCCGATATGGTCTCGCGAAATGGATATTTGGAATCGGTAAGACTCTTGGCCGCGGGGTTTGAGTTCACTAAGATGTCTCGTTGAACGAAGGTGGTCTCGCCGAGAGAGTTTTCCTTTGGCATAAAGTCTGGCCGAATGCGATAGGGACCTTCCAACAGAGGGATGCCTTCGGTATAATGTTTGAGCTTGGTGAAAGGTATTGCCGACTAAGTAGGGTCTTGCCGAAACAGAAGAGGTCAGCAAAAGGTCTTGCCGACCCAATGGTGTCTGGCCGATAAATGGAACTCTCGGCATAATGTTTTGGGCTCACCAAGATGTCTCACCAAAAGCAGGTGGTCTCGCCGAAAGAGTTTTCCTTCGGCATAATCTCTCGCCGACTGAGGGAAGTCTTGCCGATAGCGATCAACTTACCCATGGAAAAGGATATCGGTAGGACTCTTAGCGTTCGCTATGATCTCCTACCGACTGGGAAGTCTTGCCAGTAGTTATGGATTTTCCAATAAAAAGGAATATCGATATGACCTATGGGAACTCGCTATGAACTCTTACCGATAGTGGTAAGCTATGCCGATCGCTGCTATAGAGCATAATCGCATCGGGGAGACATGACCAGTGTCTCACCGACATGCGATTCTGACTGAATGACCTTTGACTGCCTGGGATATTGCGTGGCATATGTTCAACCAATCAGAGAGAACTAAAGGTGAACCATTAGCCATTTGACTGTTTGACTACCCCTTGTGAACGAGATCAATAGAGCATAAACGACACAAACTTTTTATGAGATCAAAGGTGATGGAGTAGCTCGGTGAACAATGGTGTGGAGATCTAATGGGAAGGTCTGAAGCTGCTTGCAGAGGAAGTCAACCTACAGGAAGATATTGAGCAGGAAGAAGGCCGAAAGAAAGAAGAAGCCATTAGTCTTGGGGACAGCTATGAGGTCTGCTGGAAAAAGGCAAATCGATATTAATGGTAATGCTCCAGGGGCATTCAAGGTAGCTCTTCAAGGAAGTTCGAGAGTGGACACAAAGGCCAAAGGATAGTACATTAAATGCATGGTTGCAAAAGAGCTGAAGGGCCATCCTTGGAGTGATCTTTCACCGACGTAGACACAGAGGATGCACATTGAATGCATTAGCTTTATTTCCAAAATATCTGAGGGTCGACCCTTCTGAAGAAACTCATATTTTGTAAACCCTAAAACAAAGGGGTGATGCTTTTAGTTTTCATATATATGGCATTTTTGCCTCTTTTTGCAGGCAGTTCTTACTTGCATATTTTCTGCTTTTGTGACTTCTATAAGTCCTTAGAGGAGAATACTGAGTTTTGTAACTCATTTACGAACATTGTATGGTAGAGTTTCACCTTTGGAGATCAATAAAGAGAGAAATTTATGCCTTCTCAGTTATCTATTTCATTGAGTGTGTTGAATGATTGATATATTTACATGTGAGTTTTTCTTATTCCTTGTTAATACGTCTCATTAATAACACTTTCAAGTAGAGGAGATATGTATATTGCAGGTTATAGGTTATGCTAGTGATGCAAATAGTTTTAGTTGTGAGGAGAACTTATCATCCTTCTAGGACTGTATGTATCGTAGCTTTCTTACGAAATGTTTATGCAGTATCATATGAGTATTGAGTTGTGCATATCAACTTTTATTAGTTAATTGGAAACTGTGTGTTAAGCAACTGTATATGTTTTGAGCAAATTTGGTGCATCACCATAGGATTTAATTTTTTCATTTTTATGCATTCCTTCTCCCTTTTCATTACAAAGTTTAGTAGTTAAGTGATATTAGCAGTTAGGAAGTCGACCTTCTCCGGAGGTTGACCTCTGTCTACAAGTAACCCACAACTTTAGAGGCCTTCCCATGCTACAAACATGAGGTTCAACAGGGAGCAATTTCTAGGTGATAACAGTTACAAAATGAATATCCGTTTTGTTGAGGACAAACCCTCCCTCATTTTCAAAGGGAGACTATGTATTAAATATATTATATATTATATAATATATTTAATATATATTATTTAATATATTTAATATATAATATATAATATATATTAAATAATATATATTAAATATATTATATAATATATATTAAATACATTATATAATATATTTAATATCGTCGATGCGAAATACCGGTTATAGGCCGAATTACGCTTGATCCATGAAGAATCAAAGAATAAAAAAGCCACCAATACTTGAATCTCAACAAGATCAATCAATCAAAATTGAAAGTAAACATTTTATCAAAAAGCCTAACATGCTAAATTTATGGAAGCTTTAAAGAAAACATCTACTCTAATCTATTGAAACTTTATCTTGTGGAATTGGTGTCGCGTTGATGTGGACCGACGACCCTTTCCCAATCCCATGATTGTGAGCTTGTCTCAATCGATTCTATGGAAGAGAATTGATGAAACCATGGTGTTTGATGTATGAAAAACCTAAATTATGCACAAAATGAACATGATACAAGCTAGGTTACCATGATTTTATGCTATAAATGATCTAATTGTGCAATTTCTAAGCTAATCTAAGCTAATTTAAGCTAAAAATGAGTTAAAAGATGAAAACCCTAATTTATTTACAAACTAGGATGGATGCATGGAATACATTAATGAAAGCTTGAAGCTAATATGCAATGAAAATGAACTAAAAAAAGCTAAAAAAGTGAGCAAAAGATAAGCACATATGTGAGTAAATTTAACAACATAAGTTTGCAATAAAAGATGGATCCATTTGTCTCCAAATAGTGATCTATTTATAGTAGAGCAAACGAGGAATGGATGGTTGAGATCAAAAAGCTCAAGCAATGGTTCAAGATGAAGGGGATGAGAGGCATGGATCATGGATTCTCATCAACGAATGAGAATGCAAGATGGAGATTAATCAAAGGTTCACAATTGCCTCAAACAAACACACTTTTGACCTGCTCACACAAGTCAAGGGTAACTTGTTTAGGAGGTTGAAGGGTTAACTTGCTTTTGAAGCTAAGTGAGTTGATTGAAGGAGAGGGAATATTAGTTAGAATATTCCTTTAGGGTGAGGAAAAAGATTAATTTACAAATTAAAAAATATTTTAATTGTGCAAAAAGGATAAAGAATATTCCATGGGAATATTCCCTTTCATTAGAGGAATAATTAGTTTAATTTCTAGTTAAACAAGGTTTAATTTATGCAATTAGAGGATTAGAAGAATTAAAGAGACATTTATTAAATTAGATGATTTAATAAATAGGGGAGGGGGATGAAATGATATTTAATTAAATAAGATAGGGTTATTTAATTAAATAAGATGACTTAGGAGATTAAATTAAATATTTTGATTTATTTAATTTAATCAGATGAAGTGTTAGTGCAAAAATAGATGAATTAACCCAATTTAATTAATTAGGCCAAATAGACGAAAATAATGCAATTAATTAATTAGCTAGGCTAATTAAATCAATTAAGCGAAAAAAGGATGGATAAAGAGGAAATGATGTTAATAAACCTAATTTGAGTGTATGAAATTGATTAGGACATTTTTCAGTGTCTACATTTTTTCCCTCTTTGAAGCGAGGTACCTGTTGCTTCGGTTTAAAGAACAACACTTTTCAGATTAAAACTGCTGCCCAAATTAAAAAATAAATTCTAATTGTTTAGATGCCTTAGCGAAAGGATAAAACTGACTCCCTGCCCCCTCGAGAAATCGGGTGGAAATTTTGAATTTTGGGTTGATTTATTGATAAAGGTTCAAAAGATGCCCCAAGGGTTCAAAAAGGTTCTAGGATGCAAGAATAATGTCAAAAATACAAAAAATGATGTAAAATTAAGTCCAGATTGGAAAAATTGGTGAAAATGATAATAAACCCCATTAAAAAGTTTAAATTAGGGAAAAAAACCCTAATTTTCTAACTTAAATAGGTGAAGAGGGGTCATTTTCAATTCATTTGTGCACTCACACTTAATTATTTCTTGCGATTTGAGCTCTGATCCTTCAACAAAATGGTGTGCCATGAGCTTCCACACCTACGAGTACCAAAAGTATGCCTACCATCATGCAGAGCGGTATAGACCAAAAATCTCAAAACAACACACTAGGGCATGCCAATACCATATCACAGAATCAACCCTCAACACAAATAGGGACATCCTTATCCAACCCTCTGGTGGGTTCATCCATTCCATCTACCATTATCACATCATCTCCTATCAATCCACCACAAAGCAATCCCTTGGTTACAAACTCTATCAATCCAACGAATACCTTGATCACGAATCCTTTATTTACATCTTCTGCACAAGGCAATCCTCAAAATATAGGACAAGGGAATCTTTTCAACCAATGGACTCAAGGTCTTAGTGTGTCATTTCCATTGCAAAATTTAATGACATCATCTTTTCCAACAACTCATTTTTCTATTCCAAATCAACTAGGACCTCAAACATACATTCCCCCACCTCATTCTACTATGCTACAAGGAATGTTAAACCATGGGAATCCTCCACCTTTCATTACCAATCCACTAATCACTCAAAACATCAATGTCCCTAATCCTTCACAGATGTATCAACAACCACTTGATCCCACATTGCAAGCACATGCCTTAGCTCTACAACAAGCACAAAAAACTTACCAACAAGCCATACAACAACAACAAGTAGCCTTAGAAAAACAACAACAACAAGCACAAGCAACCTTAGTAGCTAACCAAGTAGCCTTAGCACAACAACAACAACAACAACAACAAGTGACCATTTCCCAACAAGATCAACAAGGAACTTTTTGATAGCCTCGTGGATATTGTACTTATCATCGATGTACATACACCAATCCAGATTTTGTACCATGACACATTTTTTTGATATAGATGATACAGATACAGATGATTTATGCTATGCTGTGTTGACTTTATTTCATGTATGGATAATGTATGGATGCTTATATATTATCATGTATGGATGCATTTACTTTTATGTCTATGTGATATGATGATTATGCTATGGATGCAATGCTATATTGCCTTTCATTATCTTTTCATGATATGATGAATAATTATGATATGCAGATGTTATGGATGCTAATGATGTAGATGCATTTATTTTTGTATATTTTATATGCATGTTTTATTATGATGATGTATGGATGCAAATTTTTATAATATGTAATGATTTAAGATGCTTAGAATAAAAAATCTATATTATTCATCACGACTCAAATGATTATGCATAATGTATGATGATATGCAATGATTATGCTGATGGATGTTATTATTATTCTATGAGATGCATGCATGATAATGGTTTGTGGATGCAGGATGGATGCATTGGTGATGTTATTGAGTGTCATGATAGTAGGTTAGGGTCCAGAGAAAAGATAGAAGAATAAAGAATAACCATTGCAGATGATGATTGCTTCCAAAGATCTAACAAGTCTTTGATCCATCAAGAATTTATTAGAGATGGTGACGATACAATGCAAAAGAATGCAGGATGACATGCAGGATGGGTGCTCACACTTCAAGATTGGGATTTTTCATTGTTCGTTATTGTTTGATATAACACATATACGATGCATCAAGGTATTGACAACTAGGATGGCGTTGTATCTAGTGTAATGGACTTTGACTCAACAAACATATAGGATAGTTCCTATTCACACCTTGACATACGAAAATGTCGTTGGAATGCAAGTTAGAAGCTTAGAACATATTGGACCAAAGCATACACAATAGTCAACAACATACTCCAAACGACCTTCTTACACACAACTAAGCAAGTATGTGCCAAGATTATATTACAAGAGTATCCAAAAGCACAAAAAATGAAAGATAATGATCAATGCCCCCATTCCTTTCTCTCTAAATCATTTTAGATAGACATCATCAAGAGGTCCTTAGAATGGGTCATTAAGATAAATCATAAGAAAAGATCAAAGACAAATAGTTAGTGTTATCTATAGCTCCTGCCTAGTTTAAGTTTAGCTGAGGTGATATCTGATACTGATGTCCATCGTAGGAAGGATACATCCTAGGACATGTTGATCAGAGGGTTGTTTGATGTTAGGATAATGATGCTAAGATGAGCTATTGCTATAAACTTCACATACACATTTACCTATTATTTAGACTCTAGATTTTGACTTTTAAGTTCACACTTTACGACTTGCTTTGTTTGCTTTCTACTTGTTTTGCCAAAGGTTGAAGGTGGCGATCATTTATTATGGGTGAAAGTTTATTGAGGGTGAAAGTGAGATGGGATGGATGGGCTTTTGATTTTCTAGAATATTTGGATGTTTTTGGTATTTTAAAAATGTTTTGAGGTTGTTTTTGGTCTTTTTGAATGTTTATATGGATGTTTATGTTCTCTTAATTTCTGAATGTTTTGAGGCTTTTTTAGGTCTTTTAAATGTTTTCTATTATTTTTATGTTTTCCATTTTTTGAATATTTGGATGTTTTTGTGTTTTTTTGAAAATATTTGGATGTTTTTGGATTTTCTGAGAATTATTTGGATGTTTTTGGATTTTTCTGAGAGTTTTCAAGTTTCTTCCAAGAACCTAACCTAAAGACCTATCCTAGGGGCCTCGGGGGCTGATCAAAGATAAGCCTTGCCTACGTTATACATGCAGAGACTATGTAGTTAGACTAACTCAACCCATTTACAGGACAAAGATATGAACATACGAGAGACAACAGTTAATTACAACGGACTACTAAAGGATTGACCTAGGGTGTCTTGGGGGCACACCAATGATGGAATTGCTTATGTTCAAGCTCAAAGACAACGTAGTTCAACAAATAAACATTGTTTTTTAGATTTTCGACATTTGACCTTTTTAGGGATTTTGATGTTTTCTGGATGTTTTGGATTTTTCCTTTACAATTTTCTGAATGTTTTTGGATTTTCACTATACAGGATTTTGCAAATGTTTTTGGATTTTCTGGATAAGATTTTATGAATGTTTTTGGTGTTATCTGATAAGATGTCCCATGACTTCAAGATATACAAGAACACGATTGTGATGCATAACAAAATTCCCCCAGTGTGATATGTCAGCCTACTTCAATAAAGGCATGACAAACTGACCTTGATAATATGCCAAGTAGTGCTAAAGAGTTCATGATACCTTACAGTGACAAGCCATGATAAGGATACAGATGGGGGATGAATGCGGTGCAAAGAATGATAGGTCAAAAGAGCCAAATAATAGATGGAGATGATTTATTTACGCAACGTGCCTATTTTCCAGGTTTTCACCAAGGTACTTGCCCAAAGCGCCACTAAAGTGGTTTTCACTAGAGGACAGTTTTTTTTTTATAACTTTTTTCAATCCTTTTTCTCATTTTTTTTGGATTTTGATCATTTTTTGATTTACACCCTTCATGTTTAGGCATAATTTTTTTTGAGATGCAAGTTGTTGATTGGCTCCTTCAAGGGTTCACCTTCAGGGGTTGACAATTGGTATGCTCTTGATCCGTAGCTTGTTGTGATGACAAGGGGACCCAACCAGTTAGGCTCAAACTTTCCTTTGTTGTCTTGATCTCATAGGTTCTTCTGATTTTTCTTTAAGATAAGATCACCTACTTGGAACAACTGACATTTGATTCTCTTGTTATAGCTCTGTTTCAGTTGGTTTTGATATATTTTCAAATGATTAAGGGCGTCAAGATGTTGTACATCCAAAAATTCTAGCTCATTCAGTCGAGACACTCTGTACTCTTCCTCAATTATCAGATTCTTCAGTGACACTCCCAATGATAGGAGCTCAACTCCAATAGGCAAGATGACTTCTGATCCATAGACTAGGGAGAAAGGGGTTGCTCTTGTAGGTGTGTGGATACTGGTTCAATAAGCCCAAAGAGCGAGATTTAACTATAGATGCCAGTCATGACCAACTTCATTAACTATTTTCTTTAGGATTTTTAGGATAGTTTTGTTCATTGCTTCTACATGGCCATTGACCTAGGGATACTACGGTGTAGAGAATTGGTGTTGGATATTGAATCTTTGGCACAAGTCCTTCAAATCCTTATTTTTGAATGGTGTTCCATTGTCTGAGATGAGGGTTTGTGGTACACCATAATGGAAAATTAGGTAATTCAGGATGAACTTGGCTATCTGCTTTCTTGTTATGTAGGTCACAGGAATGGCTTCAACCCACTTAGTAAAGTACTTAGTGGTCGTTATGATAAACTTATGGCCATTGGATGAGGTTGGAGTGATTTTTACTATGAGGTCAAGTCCCCACTGTGAAAAAGGCCATGGTGTGATCATGGGTTGCAACTCTTGAGCTGGAATTAAATCCCCTTGTTGTTGACACCAGATGCATTTTCGTACATACTGATGAGCTTCTTTTTCCATGGATGGAAAATAGTACCCCATCCTCAATAGTTTCTTAGCTAATATCATACCGCTACAATGGGACCCACATATTCCATCATGTACTTATGTTAAGGTAGTTAAGGCTTCCTCTTGGTTAAGACGTCATAGTAATGTCCCTTTGATGCTTTGGCGGTAAAGGGTATCACCTAGGATCACGAATAGGGATGCCTTTTTGATAAAGGTCTTTTTAAGGTTTGGGGTGATGTCTGATGGAAGGGTTCCTTTGTTAAGGTAAGTAAAAATGTCATGGTACCTGTTATCATCTGAAATTGCACCCTTTGTTGAACCTAATGTCCAACACCTCAGTGTAACATGGGAAGACCTATAAAGCTGTGGGTCACTTATAGACAGAGGTCAACCTTCGAAGAATGCCGGCTTCCTTTGTGCTATCACCTAACTACTGATTTTGTAAGGAAAAGGGAGAAGGAGAATGCTTTAAAATTAAAACTAAATCCTATGGTGATGCACCGAACTGACAAGAACAATGAGACACTCAAGTTACACTTGAATACTGATGATGGATATGGTACTGCACAACAAGTTTCTGTAGATTATGCATAAGTGTTTCACAAACATGTTTGACATGCACACACTTTCAAGAAGGAAAATCATATTTTCACAAATTAAAAGCTCATGTGCAATTAAGTAAATATAGTTTGTAACCTACATAATACTACCTTTGCAAAGAAAGGCACACTAACATGAGACAAAGCTATAAGGAAAAGAAATATTTCACGAAGTAGCTTAATCAATCACCTGAAAATGCACAATATTTTGCAAGAACTAGAAGGAAAATTGAACCATCAATGGTAATCAAGGTAAATTTTATATATCATGTTCCAAAATGAGTTACAGAAGTTTGCTAATATGAGAAAGGACTGTAGAAGTCACAGACTTTCGAAAAGCATCAGGAGAACTCTTTTACAAAGAGGAAAAAATGCCTTATATACAAAAAGATGTCGGCCCCTTTGGGCTTACAAAAATATCTGCCTTTGGAAAGATTTGCCTTTAGATATTTTCATGTAGTTAATGCTGTGTTCAATTGCATCCCTGCTGTCTATGTCGGTGAAGAGTTGCTCCAGGAATGGCCTCCTTGATCTTTTGCAACCACAACATTAACTTCTGGTCATCGTGTCCACTCTCGAACTCCCTTGTCGAGCTGCCTTGAATGCTTTTTAGCGTTACCATAAATGTTGATCAACTCTTGCCATTTGACATCCCAACTATCCCTGTGGTCTCTGCCTTTCTGTTGCTTGATGACACCTTCTGGATATCAATCTGATTCATCACTTTATTCTCAGAGTAGATACACGTTGCTTATGCTTTGTCGATCTCATCCATAGGGGGGAGTCAGGTAGTCAAACGGCTCATGGTGCGTCCTTAGCTCCCATCTGATTGGTCGAACTCGTGCCCTGCAGATTCTAGATGGTCAAAGGGTCCCTCAAACAACATTGCATGTCGGTGAGACACTAATCGTGTCTCCTTGATGCGAGTATACTTCACAAGACGGTTGACATAGCTCACGACCGTTGACAAGAGTTCATGGCGAGCCCAAAAGTTATATCAACATCCATAGTGGCCATCACCCAGACCATCGACAAGACATTTCGCTTTCGGGAAGACCTCATGGCGAGCCTTCTCGTTTTGGCGAGAGCCCATCCAGTCGGGAAGACACTGCCTGGTCGGCGAGACCTTTCACTGAACTTGTTTCCTTCGCCGAGACTGCTTCACTTCGCGAGACCTCACCCCAACAGTGAAACCTTATAGCAAAGCCCCCATACTGTCGCTAAGACCTCAAGCAATCGACAGGACATCACCCCAACGGCCAGATGCTACATCGATGTCATCTATGTTAGCGTGATCTTCGCATCAGTGAGACCTCTGGCGAACACAAACCACCTCTCTAGGCTCAAATATTTCTTTCGGTGAGACAATGGAAAGTTGGGAAGACCTCACGTCGAACCCCTATCATTATACCACTATGCTTTCCATTGGCGAGACACCCATGTGTCGGGGGGACCTCAAGCGAGGTCTTCATTTCTTGATGAAGGCACTCTTTTTTGTTGATACCTTAGTTAGTCTTCGAGACATCTCCCCAAGCTCTCATCTTTCGTCCCGAGCTCACTTTACTTTGACAAGACCCTATTGGGTCAGCAAGACTTCTTAGCGAGGCCTCCTTGTCCCGGTGAGAGCTTGTTTCATTTTGGCTAGACTGCAGTTGATCGGCAAGACCTCCCACCGATGATGTCTCCTTTCACCAAGACATCCTTTCCTGTCGATGAGACATTACCCTATCGGTGAGACTTCTCCCCCTCGCTAGCCCCTGTCGCCAAGACTTCAGCCTTTCGGCAAGACATTATACCAAAGCCCCTAGATTACACCGAAGGCATCCTGTTTTGTCGAGACTTCGTTCGGTCGCTGAGACATTACAGCGAGGCCCTTTCTTTCTTTGTGATGACACTTATTTTTGCCGAGACCTCTAAGGGAATGTGAACCCCTCTCCCCGACGCCAGCCTTGGTGAACAACTTTTGGCATGACTTCGCTGGTCGGGAAGACCTCACGCCGAAGCCTCTATCTCTTGGCAAGCTCAGACCCTTTCTGTTCGATGAGACCCTACCCCTATCGAAAGAACCTTATGCCGAAGGCAAAACTTTCAGCAAGCCTAGCCTTATGTGCAACAATCGGCGAGAGGTATAGCAACCCATGGCGATTAAACTGTTTGGCCGACCGGTATATACCTAATGAACATAACGCACTGCTAGTTGGCAAGACAACAAGAGGGTCTTGCCGACTTTCCTCTCTGATGAGTTTTATTTCAAATCTAACTGAGGTGAAGCTCTCCAATAGACCTCCTTGTGAAATAGCATCAGATGAAAACCTTCCCAATGAAATTCAAAGACCTGCACGCTGGGCTCAACCCTTGTGGGAGCCTCATTTAATCCACGCGCTGAATTTAAAACATAATTTCCCCTGATTGAGCCCGTAGGTGAAAATTGGGTAACATTTCTGGTGACCTTTGCTGGATGTTTGCCTACTAAACATGGAAACCAGTGGCCTAGGCCTATCCATTGGGAACAAAGTCATTGGGAAAATTGAGGAATGAACCAAGAGCAACTTTGTACATGGCTGTAACTCTCTAGAGACTCATTAGAATACTCAGAAACTTATTGAAAACAGGGAAAAACTGAAATAAAACTATTTACTGTGCTGGGACAACACTTAGGGAATGAAAACTACATCTAAACCTACCCTACACTAACCAGTATGAAATTGGTCAAACAAAACCATTTGCAGGATGACTGAAATAGCTACCCATTCTTCTCAATATGCAGTGACTGGCATTTTTAAGGACAACTGAGTAAAAATGGGACATAGGAAGATACTTAACAAGATGATGTACTGCTTCTTGAAAGAGGTGAAAAAGTTCACTTACCTCACTAAATAATTCATATGTATTGTCAATTAGAGGAGGATCAATAAACTGAACATACTCTTGTTTGGCTATCAGTGCATCTTGGATATCTTCTTTCACTGTACCTTCATAGATGGGTGCCTCATTGGACTCCATCTGGGCTAAGTACCTGATTGGACAGCCTCTGGTAAGGGAAAAGCTTGAACTTTCCTTGCTGGCCTCTTGTTGATCTCTAAAGACTTCATCTTTTCCCTGAAAAGATGTTGATTGGAGGTAATATGCAGGTTGTTCATTGGCTACTATAGTTTGATTTTCTTGAAAGATTCGACCATTATTGTCTATAGGAGGATCAGCTATTCTTTCTTTCAGCTCTGCAATGAAAAAGGAGTCCTACTTCTTTTCATCATGTATAATAGTCTCTGAAAAGAAACCATTAATGTTTTTGATGGTTGGATCTTCTTGGCTAAGGAGCTAATATCCCTGTTGGATAACTGAAAACAAATCATCAAACTATTGTTCCTTATGCTCTTCGTTCATGATAGAATACACCTCCTCCTCAACAAAGTGGGGCAGCTCATCAAATAAGTTCATAGGCTGCAAGGCATTATCTTCTACAACTTTTTCAATAGTCTCACTGACTTGAATGGGTTGATCACATGCTTCCCTTTCATATGATACTAGCTCATCATCAGGCATAGATGCTATCATGCATGTGAGATCTTCATCTTCATCAACAAATTTAGGAAGTTCATCGAACAAGTCAGCAATATTCTATGGCTGTCCCAAAATCGCAACCTCACAAGTGCTTTCCACTTGAGGAAGATCCTCAGTCAGCTTTGAGCTTTGAGAAGAAGCAATCTGCTTGAAGCTTGGAACTGAAAACACGTGCTCCTCCAACTTAGCAATTTCATCGTAGCTATCCATGCTAGATTCACCCTGTTTGAAACTTGGAATTTTGTACTTTAAGGCCCCCTCCTTAAGCCCAGGTAGTGTTGTGACCTTTTCACACATCGCCCCATTCAAGATGGGGACCCCTAATTTTGCTTTCGTTCGGTCTTTTTTGGCTTGGGTTTTCTCTCTCTCTCTCTGTCTCTTTTGGTGTCCATCTTTTGGTTGTGTACGTCATTGAGCTTAAACGCGAAATATTGGCCAGGTCTAAAATTAGGGTCTCATCTTTTCTGGCCAGTCCAAGGTCAAGTAAAGTCAGAAAATTGAAAATTAAACTTAACAATGTTGTCAGCAGGCATCCAGCAGCCTTCCAGCCAAATTTCATCAGATTCTGAGGTACTTACTATTTTTAGTAAGTGTGAAATTCAAGGCAATTTGTCAGCATTTTTGAGATTCCGATCATCACACGGCATTCAGGGCACATCAGACTACTTGCTTGCAAAATTTGAGCGAAAACGAACAACTTACTATTTTTAGCAGTC
>VDFB02162728.1:0-12408 GCA_007258455.2 Sequoia sempervirens
ACATGAGAATCCCTCTCATGTGCTTCAAATTCTTCTAGTTGCTCTGTGTAAAATCTCTTCCTCAATCACCCCATTTGAGGGAAGGCCATCTTTACATCCATCTCGTCGGATCCTCCAACCCATTTGTGCTACTACAAAATGATAGCTCTTATGGATGAGTACCTGGCTACTAGAGCGAAAGTCCCGTCATAGTCGACTCCTTCCTTCTGAGAAAACCCCTTAGCCACAAACCAGGCTTTGAACTTCTCCACACTACCATCTACAACATGCTTAATCTTATACAGCCATCTCGAGCCCACCACAGACTTATCTTCTGGTCTTGGTACTACCTCCCACACATTGTTCTTCATGATGGAAGAATACTCTTCCACCATGGCATCTCTCCACACTTGGTGCTTGGATGCCTCCTGAAAGCTGGAAGGTTCTACTTCAATTAATTCACTCATAAGTGCCACATACTCAAAATAACGTCTGGGAGCCCTTCTTTGTCTGACTGAATCTTGAGGATCACCTACATATTCTTGAGCCTCTCTCAGTGTCTTCTCAGCTGCCCTGTTTCTCCTCTTTTCTATAATAGGAATCTGAGGTTGAGGAATTATTGATTCCTCCTTCTCATCACCCTGCTCGGCCTGCTCGCTCTACTCTCCAACTTATGTGACTGAAGTTTGAGGAAATTGTGTTGCCTCAACTGTGGGTGATTGCTCCCTCTCATTCATCAAGTTGCTAGATTTCTGAAGAGCCCTCTCTTCCTCAAACTTCACATCTCTGCGAACAACTATTTTCCTAAGAGCAGGAATGTAAACCGGATAAGCCTTAGAAGTTTCACTGTACCCAACAAGGATACCCTTCTCTGCAGTAGGTTCCAACTTGGTTCTCTTCTCAACAGGAATGTGACAATACACAAGGCATCCAAAGATGCGAATGTGCCCCAAGTCTGGTTTCTTACTAGAGAATGCCTCTTCTAGAGTCAACTTGCCCAACACTTTGTGAGGGCTCCTATTCTACAAATACATAGTTGTGTTGCAAGCTTCTACCCATAAGAACCAAGGTAGATCCTGATCATGAAGCATGGCCTTGGCTGCTCCAATTATAGCCCTGTTCTTCCATTCAGCAACCCCATTCTGCTGAGAGTTGTATGGAACTGTCAACTCTTTCTTGATACCTTCCTGAGCACAGAAATCTTTGAAGGCATTCGAGGTATACTTGCCTCCATTATTAGACCTCAATATCTTGATCTTCTTCCCAATTTGGTTCTCCACGAGAGCCTTAAACTCTTTCAACCTACTGAAGACCTCATCTTTATTCTTCATGAAATATATCCACGTCTTCCTGGAGAAATCATCAATGAAGGTAACATAATACTCATATCCATTCAAGGATGTTGTTGACATAGGTCCACACACATATGAGTGTACGAGATCCAAAATCCATTTAGATCTAGTGTCACTATTTGGAAAATTGGTCTTGGCATATTTCCCAAGTGCACAACCTTTGCACACCTCATGCTTTTTTGTTTTCATCTTAGGCAGCCCCGTCACTATTTCCTTAAGAATATTAAGTGCTCCATGGTGAAGGTGAGCCATTCTCCTATGCCACAATTCTTCTATCCCTTTACAGCCACTAACCAATGCATGTGCTGGCTCAAACTATAACAGAAACAAACTGCCATGCTTGACTCCAATCACTTTTGCAACCTTGGAATCTTTGGGACGAATATAGACTTTTCCCCTCTCAAAGGTCATGATGTAACCCTTGTCTTCCAAAGCAGAAACTGAGATTAAATTCTTTGACATGCCAAGGACATACAACACATCCTCCACCAACAAAGGTTTGCCAGACTTTCCCACGCTGAGCTTCAAGTTGCCAATACCAATTGCATGGTGCCAGCATTGTCTTCTGAAAGGCTCGATATAGAAATCAACTTCTTCTCCTCCAACTTGGTGAAACGTTCTTTGAAGCTCCCATCGTAGTAATTTAGAAGCCCCAGCATCAATATACCATACCCTGCTGGCAATTGAACTTGAGAGACAGGCAATGAGTGAAAACTCATTCTCAAATCATGATGCAAACTCATCCACCTCTGCTATAGCAGCAAATTGCTTCTTCTGCTTGTCCTTATTTTTTTTATTTGAACATTGACTGGCATAGTGACCCATATGATGGCAGCAAAAACATTTAATCTTGCTCAGATCTTTCTTCTTCCCACTCTTGAAAGAAGAACCTTTCGATTGCTCTTTATTGGACTTCTTCTTACCCTTACTTGCAAGAGCAATATTTTCTTCATCTTGACCCTTCTTCGTCTGATCTCCTCGATGAGCACCTTCACGGATCTCCTCCTGAACAAAATCATCCCAAAGTCTTGCCCAATCAAGTAGCCAATCTCTACCGACAACACACTTGACAAACACTTCCCAGTGCTTTGAAAAACCATTCAAGGCTATACGTACCAACTCATCTTCATTAATCATCTCTCCAACAGCAGCAAGCTCATCCCTGACCTATGTCAGCTTGGACAAGTAAGAGGTCACACTCTCGCCTTTGGACATCTTGGTATTATGCAATTTTGTCCTTGAGCATCATCTTACAAATCTGATAGTTGCTCTGATAAAGTTTTGTGAGCGTATCCCACATCTCCTTAGCAGTATCTTTCCCCGATAAATGAGGAATTAAATGATCTCTTACTCCATCTAGGATAATCCTTTGAGCCTTGGCCTCTTTGACTTCATGTGAATCTAAGGCAACAGGATCATTTGTTGGTGGTGTCACTTCTATACTAGCATAGATCCACAGCTTGTTCTCCTTGAGAACGGATGTAATTTGAACCTTCCACTGCAAGAAGTTAGACGCACCCTCAAGCATGTCCTCATATCAAACCTTTGGTTGCCATACCCACAAAGAATTAGAGATGAAAATCTAATTTTTCTTCTTGAAATCTCGTCACAAATCTTGGCCGTGACCGAGTTTAGAGCTTTGATACCATATTAATTTCTATAACCCACTAACAGATTAATTGCACAATAAATTCACACAAAGAAATCTGATTTATAACAATTAACACAACTGGGCTAATTAACAACTAATAGCAATGGAAACAAAAATAACATGAAGCCAATCACAAATAGACAATAACACAGATATACCTAGGAAACTCTAATGCGGGGAAAAACCTGCAAATGTTGGATCTTCTATTCATCCTAACAACAAACTTTTCTTTTGAAAATACAATATGAGTTTGCTACAACAATCTTATATTTATAGAGCCTAGCTGCTTTACTTAGCGTGCAAGGAAAAAATATTTCCTTGCTTTCTTTGGCTTTAATTACACATAAAATCACTCTTGGATTTATCTTATCCTCACAAACTCAGAAACATTCTATTAAAGAATAAAAAAAACCACTGTTGCTGAAAATCCAACTCGAATTGCTTTAAAGCATATCTAACTTGAGTTGCTTTAAAGTGATTTAAATCATATCCAACTCAAGTTGCTTTAAAACAAATCCACATCCCACCTTTCGAGCTACAAAAATCAACAAAGGCTTGAGCGAACAATAGTGCTGAAAAATTATCTATATTATTCAACTGTTGTATCAAAGTTTGCTACAACATGTATATAAAAGATTCCAGATATGGCTAAAACTATTAAAAAGAAGTAACTAAACAAAGAGGCACTGATCATGCAAATTAACATGCAATGATCATGCAAAGCTAGCTGAAAATAAAACTAATCCTAAATTGATCCTATCATTGAGAGAAGACTTGTTTGGCAATGGAACTAGAGTTTGGCGATGGAACTAGAGACGATTGCAGAGTTGATCATGCATCCTTCACTTTGGCTGCCCACCTCAACAAAACATGATAGAATGAGTCATCTAACAATTACAGGACTTGTGTATAAATTATGAGTCTCACTGAATCGAAATAAAATCTTCTATTGCAAGCTCATGCAATTTTATTAATGTAAAAAATAAAGGTCTTACTCGAACAAATTCTGGTATGAGGTTACAAGTTTCAAAACTAGCTCAAAACAAAATCTTATTGCCAGATTCTGGTGAATGGTGATATATAGAAATACACATGCAGAATTTGTAGATGGTGTAGTTCTTAGTTAAGGACATTGGACAAGCATGTTCATTACTTTGACATGGTAAGAAAGGTCTAGTTCATTTCTTCATAGCTCTCTGAACAACTTAAGACACGGTTTTCAATCAAGATGCATCTCCTTGTGCCCTTCTTATTGTGCCAAACATCTACCTCAGTCATTCTTACAATCCAAACTAGAGGACAGGACTCTTATAAAAAATCCTCTCCAAATAATCCATGTACAAAATTCATAAACAAGGGGTATGATGCTCACACCCATTTGGAAGTTGCAGTGTAGGCAACTCTTCAACAGAGCCTTATATTGCTATGCACAATGTGGTGCGTGCCCATTCTGGTGATATGGATATCTACCAAAGCGGATATCAGGTACAGTGTAATTTAAGAATAAAATAGCATAGGCTATGTGCAGGATACAGAAATATTTTTAGTTAGCTTTCAGATTTTTAGATTAGACTATATGATCATCATTAAAATAAATAAACAAATTGAATTTTTTTAATACTTTAATTTTTATATAATTTAAAATATCTATAACTTATCTAGCCACATGTTTAACAGGTTATGTTAACTATTGTTATCTCATCAGATTTATTTTAAGCTTTGCTTATCCATACATTGGATTATGCTTCTTCACACACTGGTGATCAACTTTCCCTTTATTGAATAGCAAGCATAGGTAATCAAAGATTAGTATTTTTCCATTCGTCTTCAAAATGATACGAACAAAACAGATTCAACATGATGCATATATTTATATTTTGTTATTTTTGCTTGAAAGGGTGCTCGATCACTAAATAGATCTCATCTTAATAAAATCTTATTTTTTTAGCATGGTTCTATCAAAGCTTCTATACCCTTATGTACCAAATCCTAAATCACTGTTGGTTTATAAAGTAAACCCACCTCTTCGATTCTCATTTTTAACAATTTTCATCTTATTATAGAACCACCACTTATCTGAGATAAGAATTTATCGTATGCTTTTAATGTCCATCTTCAAATTTCATTTTAATTATAGATGAGTAACAAAGCAAAATAGTTGTCTCTCAAGAAAAGGTCTTTCTAAATAGTTTTTCAGAGGAGAGAAGAAAGGTCTTATTAAATCTGTCTCTTAATCTCAAACCAAAGTTATGGATGCAGGCTGAATAAGGTAGGATTTGGCATTATTTCGATTGATCTTCTAATACTATTTTCTGTTTGACAATTTGGTTGCAGTTGTGTTTTTTTTCTTGACAACTTGACTGCAGTTGAATTGGTCTTGTCCCATCTAGAAACTTATTGTATTGACATTCTTATGTTCTTCTTAATGTACAAAATTTATGATCCCTTCAAAATATCTATGTTTCTAATAAATATCTAATAACCCTACACTTCTCTTTATGTTAGTGTGTCTAACGATAATATACATCTCTATGTGTCTTTGTACATCTATATAGAATAAGGGGTATAACTTTCAGTCCTAATATTGTGATAAAAATAATTCTTTTAACTCTTTCATCATTCTTCTACAAGATTTTATCTCAATTAAGATACCCTTGCAAACTATCGATTTTTACATTCTCTTACAACAATTGATGTTTTAAAGGAACAATACAGAGTTGTCAAGGAGGCTTTATTGGAATCATTATCGCCACCAACTCTGTGGCTCATTCGATTTCATTGGTCTAAATTACTAGAGCTCACATTATGCCACCAATGCTTCAGAACCTCTAAACTCACCCAACAGTGATTTCTATCAGGATAGTTTGGCCAATGTCATAGGTTAAACCCAAAGCCAAAGAACCTGCGTATGAGTTTCTAGTTTCTTGATTTTAACTAACATAAAGTTACTCACCGTTTGCTTTAACTCTATTGGCAGATGAAAAAAATGGCGTCCCTATTGGTCCATAGGTTAGTATATCCTCAATGTGTAATTTATGTCTTTACAATAGTGTCTGATGCCCTTAATATCATATAATATGAATAACTGAGAATTTGTACTTTTATACTAGATGTACCCACCAGATTTGTTTGGCGTTCCTTTTGGTATTGAGAAGGTAGTGGATTTTCTAAAGATCTAGTATTCCAACCTACCCATATTCATAATGAAAAATGGTACAGTAAACATTATTGTTTTTTAAAACTAAAATAGTAGCACCTTTATTTTGTTAATTAGCTGTGTAATGCTCAAACTTATAGTGCCATGTATGTTTTTCTCCTATCGGGCTTGAGAAACAAAAGGAATGACAACCTCCTATTCTTACAAATGTTGAATGATACATTTCGAGTAGATTACATTGAAGAGACACTCAAGTACTTGGCAAAATCAATAAGGTTTGTAATCTATGCTTTTCTACTTCAAGTTATAAAATGTTATGCTCACAAAAGACGCTTGCACCATTTATACTAAATTCGAATGCGAATGAAATGCTTTCAGGAAAGGAGCAAATGTGTGTGGATGTCTTGTCTGGTCACTGCTAGATAATTTTAAATGGGTTTATGGATACACTTTAAAATTTGGTATATATCATGTGAATTACACAAATAGGCTAAAATGATATCCCAAGTTCTCTTCCCATTGGTATGGATAATTTTTGAAAGGAAAGAGTACTTCACATAAAGAGGAATTTTTAAGAGAGTTTATGGAAAGTTATGTTGGTAAAGAAATCGCTACCATAGTAGAAGTATAAGGACTAATAGGAGAAGAAGCTTTTGAAAGATATTGTCTTAATCTCGCCCAATGCCCAACTGTGCCTCTGATAATGCACTCTTATGTGTTATAAGTAATAACTTGATACAGATTTTCAAAGAACATGGGCTATGTTTAGTTTGAACTACAATGTTTTACTGTTTGTTTGTTGAGATGATGGTATAATGTATGTTTCAAGTTTCACAAACATCTCCACAATACTTTGTATCCATCATATTCAATTATGTTCTACCACTCTTAATTGAAATTGTAAATTACTGTCATATATTTATGGTAATAGAAATACTACCAACCATGGGTTAAGGCAATGGGCACAATGGATTTATCTTCTTGTTATTACTCAACTATTTGATATCATTTTATTACTGTTTGAATATTTTTCAATTAAATTATTTGAATATATTGTTGGAATTTGTAGAGATAGGATATAACTTACAAGTAAAAATATGTTCCAAATTCAAAGCATCCAAATACATAATAGTGATAAATTATAGATGAAAAGGAAAAAACAATACAAGAGATGCAAATGATTACACAAATTATTCATAGAGAAACTCATGTTGAAAAAAACTCCACACTTAAAGAAACCCAAAGCTTGTATTAATCATTTAATAGAGTTAAATCAATACAACTCTGTTTTAATTTCTACGAAACTTCACTACTACAACCTGAAGTTCCAATTTATAGCCAAAAATAATACAAAAAATTATAAATGATTTGTAGTATAATATATTCAAACCATGAGCCAAGTAATCTATATGCAAAAAATATCTCATGACATGTGTATAGGAGTACAAGCATTTTTTTAAAACCTTCAAAACTATTCTCATGAACTTGGGCATCCAATTTCATTAAAGGACAAAAACAACTCACTAGAAGACAAAGTAACAACTCCCTATGTCACAAAAAGGCTACCCACCTCTTATACATAATTAAAGACATTTTTTTTCATGAGTCCCAATGTTCCACTTATGACTTCAATCCACACGTCTCTCCATTTTACTTCCTAATAGATTTTTTTAATCTAGTTTTCAAGCTATTCTATCATGGATACTCCAAGAAAAGTGAATAGGATTTATGAATCTTGGCAAGAAGTGGAGATAAATGAGTTTGAATTGATTTGTGCTTTTGTTCATTCTCCAAGAGATTGATTATTCACTCCTTTAAATAATTCAAAAGATTCTGTTGGGGTTTGACACAATAATTTAGTATTGGCCCTTGATCACTATTCCAAAAACTAGTACCAATTATCTTTCTACGGGGACATTTCAATTAAATTTCCATGAACAACCAAAAAAATTTCTATGGGGATATTCCAAATTAAAAGCACATGAAATCATCAACAAAAAATCATCACAATTGAAATTGTTACAAAAAAATCATTCAATTAGAACCACATGTAACTATACTAACTTCTTCTTTGACTGTGCAGGAAAAAAATACATGAACAGAAAAAAAACTTTGTGCGAGAGCATTTCAATTACAAGAACATGAAATCATCAACATCAAACCAACATAATTGAAATTGTAACAAAAGAATTATTCAATTTCCTACAAAAAAAATACATGAACAACAAAAGAAAATTATGTTCCAACTCCATTTAATTAGATCCACATGATTTACAGTGACTACTTTATACTCATAGAATTTTTGCAACAAGAAAATTAAACATGCTACCAATTCCTCTCCTTAACAAGTACTTTTTTTCCAACATTTTTGTATTGTTGATATATAACCAAGAATGAAATTATTATGTAAATCTACTAACTACTTCTTTGATTGTGTAGGGACAAAATACATGAATAGCAAAAAGAATTGTGTCAACTCATTTCAATTAAAAGAAAATGGAATCATCAACAACAAATTCATCATTGAGGTGTGAACATGGAATAATAATTTGACATCCATAGAATATATTCATGCACATTTGCATATAATATAAGTCAAAGAAGCAAATATTAAATGTGCATCAACCTTTTCTCACCTCAAATATGATCAAGGAGGCAAGAATAATCAGTAGGGAACATCTGAGTTGTAGCTCCAAATGTGTGTTGATGTTGTGTAATGATCTAAATGGGGTAATAGTCAAATACTCTAGATGGAGAAAAATATCAAATGGATTCATTGACAACAAAATTGCCACAATTGTAATTGCTATGGAAGTATCATTCAATTTGCAATAAGCAAATATGCATTACCAAAAATTTGTACATTTTACAATCAATATTGTATATATTCCAAATTGGAAAACAATACCATGCTTACTTATATATAATTATCTATCGACGTAACCATTACACCCCACCCCAACCCCACTCGTCCCCATCCCCGCCCCTCTCCTTCTACCCGGTGCAAGTGCTAGTCATTAAATAAGAGTTAACAAAACTCAACTTTTGATATTCCTAAATAAAATCAAAAGGGATATTTCCAATTTAGATTTTTTTTTCATGTGTTATACAATTTAAAATTTGTAATTTTCTTTATGGGTGATAAACTATAAAATGTCAAACTTCTAATGTTACATAATAGTGCCATTTCTAATGTTACGTAATAGTGCCATGTTTTATATTTAAATATAATTAGAGATTTTACAATTGACTGAAACAATTATTGCATATTTCATAAGATAATGTACAAATAAAAACAAGAAAAAACAAATTGATAACACAAAAATAATTTTTTTATTCATAATCTGCATTACATCAAAATACACCTCAATATTATAGAGGTCTTTCTGAGACTTACAAACTAAACAACAAGAGGATCTCTTTATAGAGATATCAACTTCTAAAAATATACTAAATATAGACTTGTTTTTTCATACACTACTTTTAAAACAACTAAAACACTAAAAAACATAAAAATTATTATCTATTAAAAATTGTCAAAATTATTAAAAAACTAATTATTATCTATTAAATTGTCAAAATTATTAAAAAAACTAATTTATATTTTATGCTTGCATCATTATCCAACATATGTGGCTTCAGTGTTGGTGGGCACAAGTACGATTTTTTTTTTCCTCAAGCTAGGAATTGATCGAGTTGGGCTAGACATTAGCTTTTTCCATCATTTCGTTCACCTTCACTACCATATAAACTCTCCTATATTTTATCTTTGTCAAAATCCCTTGCCCACTCCTTGCAACACCTTACTAACTTAGCTATGAATTGCAAAACAAAACTAGCAATAACAATATCCAAAAGGTCTTCTATCTTGTCCTATAGCAAGGCATCATTGTTGTGCCACGTATGAATTGGCATGCTCTGTAGTTGCTGTAGCTGGTTGCTATTTTCCTCAAGTTATTAGATATATTAAATTATTGTTATTTTTTTTTTGTTATCCTTAGAGGTATCCCTGTGACTCAAGCCCAGTGGGTTCCCTTTATGGGGCAAGCTTGAGGTGAGACTAATCCTCTAGGGCCATGGGGTAACTAACGCAACCCCCCAGCGTCCGTGGCGGGGTGATTTCTAGGCCAAAGAGAGTCGAACCCAAGACCTCAGGGAGCAAACCCGAGACTCAAACCAACTCCTCTAACCCGTGGGGGCTTAAATTATTGTTATTATTTTATTATTAATATCATAATATTATAATTACTAAAATATTATTATTCTTGTATTATTATAAATAGTTGGATTTTATGTTTCATATTAGAATATTAATTTAATTACTAACTTTAAATTTTTTTTTAATAAATGTTATATTACTAATTATTATATGTTAAATAAATTTTATAAATAAAATAT
This sequence comes from Sequoia sempervirens, assembly GCA_007258455.2. NCBI lineage: Eukaryota > Viridiplantae > Streptophyta > Pinopsida > Cupressales > Cupressaceae > Sequoia > Sequoia sempervirens. The sequence goes on from VDFB02162728.1 coordinate 10,538, forward strand.
ATTATAGTTAATCAATGATGTTTTAGTTTTGGTAGTTTTTTGTTAGTTTTTATTTTGGTAGTTTGTCAGTTAATTCTTTTGTTATTTTAGTTTGTTGTTTGTTAGTCTCGACTGACAACCAATCTCGATAGACAACCAATATCTATCTCTGTAAATTATTGTATTTGTTGGCTCTATTTTTGGTGCAGGAGCACGCAGGTGGAAAGGCGATTAAAACCAACCAAAAATATTGTTGATTTGATTTTCTTCCAATTTTGTTTTGTTTTGTTTTGGTTATCTCGCAGTTTTGTGAAGACTTGGCACGATCCAATTGTGGGAATTTAATCTCAACTTCATGATCAATTCACATACATCAAGGCAATGTTTTTAGATTATAGATAAAATATCCTGGTGAGTTCCTTAATGGGATTTTATTCTCCTCTGAATGAAGCGCTATGGACTCCACTTTGCTTTATTTTTCTTGATTTCATGACAATTGGAAAGATACCATCCTCACAAATGGTTTGTGAGAATAAAAATGTTAAACTAAGTATAGGAGGTTTAGAATTCTAAGCAATATTGGGTGATTTAATGAAATGCAAATAAAAGAAATACTTGGGTGATATATGAACCATAAAAAAAATTGAAGAAAAAGAGAGGGGATATGCATCCAGGTCACAACCCAAAAAGGCAGAATTTTTAATGTAGCAACAAGAAAATGAATGGGTGGTAGAGGGAGAATTTTCTATTAAAAGAATAAACAAATAAAATTAAGATATTAAGTGGTAAGGAGGTGCAGTGAGAGAAGAGTAACAAAAGGTTGATAGTCAAAAAGGCATCAAACAAGAATACGAGGTGGCATAGCTTGTGAAAAAAGTGGATACCATGTTATGGAGGTCGACTGTAATGTGAGGTGGCATAATTTAATTTATTTTCATTAAAATTTTGATTGAAAAACAAAAGAAAGAGGGAGGCACACCTTTGTATCTATAAAGAATCTCTTAAATAGTATGTACACCAATGCAGACTTGGGGGGCGAGTAGGAGTTAGATTGAATAGGTGTGTAGCATAGAAAGAAAAGAAGGTTGCACATTCATTAAGTTGAATGATTTATTTTGTTCAAAGAAATCAAGGTGATTGCAAATAAGAAATGAGATGACCACTAGGGTATAGGCAGTGAGCAGCGACAAGGAGTTGAGTAAGTTAGTGAAGTCTACACAAGAGGTGATTGGGACAACATGTAAGTTTGAATCCATGAATGCTTATTGGGCTTATTTGTATTGAATAAATCAAATTGGAGTTGATTAAAAGTGTTACTAATTTGATTGTTAATTCATTATGGTACAAACTTTATTTTGTGTCAGTGTATGGTAGAAGGGAGTACCCTCCATCTCTTGCATCAATTGGTATCAGAGCCAGGTTATCCTAAGCATGGAGAGGATCCACCAAGACTTGTGGGAAGTGAGTAATAGTTGTTGAGAGATCAAGAGGATTGTTGCTGGTGTGTGTGGATTCCTAAACAATTGAGAGCTGAGGATGACAACTCATTGATTGAAAGAGATGTTATTACACCCCCATTGTGTAATTATTATTTACTATTACTATGTAGGGTAAATATGAATGTAATGTGATTTTGGAGATGAATAAATTGTGCTTGTACTTTGTTATCAATGCAAATTTTATCTCATTTTATGTTATCTCAAGGAAAAGTACTGTATATATGTGAATGGATGGTTATTGAACTATTATTCCAACTTTGGAGATGTTTTATGTATATTGCATATGTTATGAACAATTGACTGTGACATGTGCATGTGTTAGTGGTTGCAGGTATATGCTCAATTCCTCTAGGCAAAGGGGAATTATCACTCAGGAGAAGATCTTGGTTGGGT
>VDFB02162729.1:0-12755 GCA_007258455.2 Sequoia sempervirens
AAGAAGAATAGAGAGAGTGTTTGTTGGTCTTTTCCGCCTAATGGATGGGTCAAAGCCAACTTCGATGGAGCAGCTAAAGGTAATCCTGGGGCAGCGGGTTGTAGCGAAGTCATAAGGGATTCCTTTGGAAACTTTCTAGGTGCAACTGCCACTCCCCTTGGATCTCAAACCAATCACCTGGTTGAGGCTGCTTGAGCTTTTCATATTATATATTTGGCCCATAGTCTAAATTTTAAAAACCTTTGGCTGGAAGGGGATTCCAAAAATATTATTGATTATATTTTAGGTAGATCCCCCCCTCGTGGACTATTAAGTCTTGGATTGATGATGCTATCTCGACCTTAGCCAAGTTTGATTATATAAAGATTTCACATGCCTATAGAGAAGCCAATGTTGTGGCAGATTTTTATGCAAATGAAGGGGTTAGGAGCAAAGGACAGTGCACTTGGCTAAATATTAGTGAATTAAGTGTCAATGTCCGAGCCTTATTGAACTATGATGTGTCACATGGGCAAGAAGCGTGTCACCTCATTAATGATGATAGGATGGGGTAATTACATCACAATCATTAGATTGTATGGGACTGAGCTTAGTTGCTTAATCTATAAGGTTGTCTGGCATGCTTTGTGGGCTCTTAGATTTGGCAGGACCATTTCAAGGAAAGATTTCATCTCTATATGCCCCAACTGTGCTTGCCAAAATGGGTGGAGATAGGAAAAGAGTTGAGTCGGACAACTTTGAGATGCATACAAGAAATACTAAAGTGTGGAACAAAGTAAAAAGTGGGGGTTTACTCCCTTTTCTGGAAAAACTCCATGGGTCTAATCAGGAGGCTATTGAGCATTTTGAGAAGAATTGGAAAAATGGGGAACTTACCCTTTTTGGTAGGAAAGTCGAGCTCGATGAAAACCTTATAGCTGAAGTGACTAGAATGTCCATTGATGGACACAAATTTTTTAGGGATGGGGTTTTTTCTAATGAAGTTGTCATCAGATTTCCAAAGAAAGAGAAGGAAAGAATGAAACTCATGAAAATTTATAACAGCTACTTCGAAGTCGATACCATAAAAGCTCTTTGGAGAAAAAGTTCTTCATGTTATCATGGAGTACATTACTATGGATGGTCGCTTCACCAGGGTCTATGGATATCACTTTGCGCTGCTCAACCATTTCTGCTACAAGATCAGGGTTTCTATTCCCTACTATCTTCTTTGTTCTTTGAGAAAAAGTCTAGATGATCACAAGAAAAACCCAAAAATGCATCCTATTTTGCATACTGGTTTGATTAGGTTAATTGTTCAACATGTAATTCTCCAAGCAACCCCAAGCATACTACATCTAACATTTATGGCACCAATTTTATAAAGTACTAACATACATCATAATAATCATATATCACATGAAATGAGACTAAACATGAACTACATATAACAAATCCCTCGGGTTTACATGACTGCATTACTTTTCACAACAATATCATTACATCACATGAAAGGTAAGTATACACCAGTAACCATAAGATAACACGAACATGGACAATACATTAATCAAGGATTACAATATTACAATGCCGCTTCCCAACATGAATGGGGAAGTTACAATAAAATGGAATGATACATTAGAAATGAAGGAGTACAAAGCTGCAATACTGGATCCAACTCAGGTTCAACTCAGGAGTCACTGCAAGGTACAATTTCACACTTCTCGATCGACGACTGGGACCTAATGGGGTGCATAGCACGCTCCACTAAACTAATGGACCCAAAGGCTCCACCCCTCGTGCTAAGAGATGACAAGAAGGAACCCCAACAATAGCCATCATACAGAACAAGGATACAAGACTTCACAACAAGAACCACAATAACATAAGACAATCTTCAGCACAAGATATAACCGACACAAGATGTGCCCAACATAAGGAATAACCAATAAAGCATCAACACACAAATGCCAACATGTGCTTCCAGAAGCCCAAGAATAACATAGAGGGAAACAAAGCATAAATGGTTGTTAAAGGAATAGTGTCATCGCAATGTTGCATGGGTTACTCTTTTAAGGACCTTTCCTCCTAGGTTCCTGCCCCCAACTTGCTACCTCCCTTGTGATCTCTTTATGAAACCAGTCTCATGATGCAATCCAGAATCACTATCTTTCACAAAGACAAGATAATCCATCTTGCTATTCCAGTGCCTTCTCGACTCATTCCCAAGTCTGAACTAGCCCTTGAGTCCATGAGCGAGGCATAATTATCATGTTAAATATTTTAGACTACCCATTTCCTAATACACTAATTTAGTTTTCACTTATTAGACTAATTCCACATGAGTTACCCAGGCACCACTTTGTGTGCCGGCCCCCATGAAGAACCACTCCCCTACTAACAACATATCTCAAAAACTCAAATGGAAAGCCAACTTGCTCAAGAAACGTAATCCAATAAAATAGCTGCACCAAGAGAGGCATGCACCATCTCACGCTAGAACTTCAAAGTAATGAAAACCACATTCAAATGCAAGGCTCAAGGCACATAAAAACAATCCAAGTGCAAGATCAACCATCATCAAAGTACTAGATAGAATCATAAAACCACCTGCTTTCAGGTGAAACAACATTAAACTCAATAAATACACTGGGCTTGATATGGGTTACCCAAGGCGATCCTCCTAGGTCGTCGGCCCCCATACCAACCCTTGCAAAAATATAAAATAAAAATCATATCCCCTCTATCCTCTGGAAGACGAAAAATTATCTACACAATGGTTTCCATCAAGGTGACAACAATAGAACAAATAGTGAAAAACATCGCATCAAATTCTTCAAACTCAATCAAGATTAACAAAATCCACCCACATCAATATCAATCGCAAAAAATCAAACCTTCACAACTTCCAACAATATCTACTTATATAACGAATCATAATGCACAACTATTATAGAAGCATCATCCTATTCATCCTCAAAATTCCTCTCATATTCAAGTATAGCTCTAAGAAATCATTAAAAGAAATAATGGATAGAGTTTAAGGTTTATTAACCTAAAGACTTCGTCAAGGTGACGACTTTTACAACCTCTCACTCACCATCTTATGCCAATATCTTGATAAGTAAACGCTTATATGATGAAGCGTTATATTACAAATAAAAAGGCATCTATTATTGTCTACTATTCTAGAGTTAGTGATTCTTATAGAAGGATAAGATCTTCATAATAATGTTCTAAAATATTCATTATAGTGCATGTACTACATGAGAATTACTAATAGACACTCAATTTACATTTTATACTTTTAGAAATACTCACATAACTCAAAATAAATAAATATAACTATTTTTCCTCACGCATATCTATCTATAGAAGATTTTCTTAAATAAAGCAATAAAAGCAAGTTTATCATGAACTATGTTGTCCTTTTCAACTCAAGAGAACTTAACCATCTAATAGAATAAACCAATATTTCCTATATCACTATTTCCAATAATTACATGGATATTTATGACCACAATGCAGATTTCTTATTCATACATAGACAAACATTTACATGATTATATATATATATAGAATTTAATGATAAGTATAGGCGCATCTACAACACTTAGCAAAGTGGAGCAACCAGAAATAGGAGATTGCAGTGCATGAATAATTGAGGAATTCTAGATCAACCTAAGCTATTACTTAAGCCTAGAGGAATAATTAACAATTCCAGATCTTTAAAGGTCTTGGGACTCCCATCCCAAAAGTGATAAGAGAGCAGGGGAGATGTGCGAACAGATTTACTACAAGAGAAATTATTCCAAGAGATGTGAGTCATTTTGATCATTAGAAAAGATACAATTTTCTTGTGGAGATTCAGGGAAGTGACGAATGGAGGCAGAAGGATATCTCCAAAGTCATGAATTTTTCTTAACATGGAGAGAGAAATGAGAATAGCATAAAACATAAGCAAAGAAATTAAACACCATCAAGGTATCTTGGATTGTGGACATCGAAGAGGAAACAGAGTCAGTGCAATATGGAAACCACCAAAAGGGTGCAAATAGGAACTACAAGAGCCACGCCTTCAAGGGTCCAAGAGAATAAGATTGCAAAATACAGGGGAAAGCCACAGAGGGGATTTCAAAGTATACCAACCACGCAGTTCATGCAAACAAATCCACAGACGATCTATAGTAAGAAAGAGTCTAAAAAGGCAAAGAGAACTATATTAGTGATGCAGAAGAAACTTTAGCTTTAACAGATCGGCTTTGAATCAGGAAGCTTATTTAAACTTCTACAACATTCTATTTTAAGTGCTGCAACTGCAATAGACTGTCAATGAAATCAGAGGGATTATTTAACCCTCAACAACATTCTATTTTCACGTGTTGCAGACGTGACAAGTTACCGAAAGAATCAGAAAGGTACTTTAAACCTCTACAACCTTCTATGTTCAAGTGTTGCACTGTGAGAGGTTTTGATAGAATCAAGGAGGTTATTTAAATCTATACATCCTATCATGTTCAAGTGTGCCGCTGTGACAGGTTGACAATGAAATCAGGGTGATTATTTGAACCTTTACAACATTCTATTTTCAAGTACAGAAGATGGGGTAGGTTGTGAATGGTATCAGGGACATTATTGTTGGCTTCTTTCCTTCCCTCCCCACTATTAAAAAAAATAAATCTTTGTAGTTGGAAATAGAATTAAAGTCTTAGTCACATGATTCCTCCAATAATCCATTAAACCCACAAATAGTTTGATAGAAATTGCAAAGTATGGAAGCAAATAATGACAAAGATAACAAGATTAGGCCCCTATTCTTAGAATTTATTGAAGAGGCTTAATAATTTTCAAACATTTGCATGGATTCATACATAAATGCATAGACAAGGCACGTGAACGGTTTGATAGAATACATTCTGTAGTGTGGTCTCATTAAATGCAATGGTTATAGGACATGTACATAAAATGCAAAAGCAAAGACAAGCAAGAGAATCATTTGACAAATTGCTTCAAAGAAATAAGGGCGCATAGACAGGGCAGAGAACTGTTTGATAGACGCATGAAGGCATTCACCCTATGCTTTATGGAAAATAGACTCAGGTAAGACAGGGTCCAAGACTCAGCCAGTATCAAGGATGCAAATACCATCTTGACTTTCGTAGGCTAAAGGTAGCTTATAAATATTATAAACAAGAGATGTTATGATCTAGACATACCTCTCAAGTATCAATTACATTACTTGCATAAAGTGATAAAGCCAATGCTCCAAGCCCATGAACTTGATGCCTATGTTGGATACCTTTGACATTCTAATCAGCAATATACTTCCATAGAATAGTCACGAATTCTACTGCGGGTTCCTCCTCTTTCTTAGGTCGAATCACTGTAAGAGCCTCTGATCAGACCTATAGAAGGAGCGCTTCCCAAATAGGTAGGGATAGAGTATTTCTGGATCGGTTGGTTCTAGTACAGAAGCCATCATTGATTACTTTGGATGCATTCACAGATGAAGATTTGGGGCTATGATTAGCAACAGATGGATGAGTTCGCTAGGAAGGGCATACAAAGTTGCAGGGAGGCATTGTGATGGAGATGATGGAGGGAGTGAAAGCTAAAGTGGAAACCATTATAACGATGGCAATCATAGCACAGAAGGTTCATGCCATTTTCTCACCTCTGTTAGTCACTAAAACCCAATACAATTTCATACCCTCCCCCTCATTCTCCTGCATGTCCCCTCTTCAAAAAAAATTGATAACATTAACTCATGCAGGGCGGTTACAAAACCGTTGCATGCAAATCTATATTTTATTCTCAAGGAAAGAGGATATAAAGGCAACCAATGCATGCTCTTATTCAAGATACCGGCCCCTCTTTCCACGCAAGCAGTTACCAAATCATTATATGCAATTTCCTAAATATAGATTTGAGTGACAAGGTAAGGCATGTTATTATTTATTACTTCCACTTCTATTTTATTTTCATATGATAATCCACTTATCTAACAAAATAATTTTATTTATTTTCTTCAGCTTTAAATTGTACTTATATATGTATGCTTATATTTTATTAATTTAATAATTTTATTTAATACAACAATTTCCCAAGGTGAAGTTACCAAGCATGACCGCGAATACAGAGACAATACAAGGGCAGACCAAACCAACAGTGAGAATGACAGAGGTGCATTACATCCTACCAGCAGTTAAATTCTCCTCCAAATTTTTCCTTGATTGATAAAAATGAAAAGTTGTCTCTCCAATATTTGCCTCCTTAATAAATGTGCAAAACCTCTTCTCCAAAATCTGTGCTCCAAGTGATATAAATGAGAATTAATCTTGCAATTTGATATCTAGAATAATGAAAAATAAGCTTCTATTTATATGCATATGGGATGGGAAAAAATTATTCTAGTGTACATGGAATAACTAGATCCTAGTTTAAATGAATCAAGTAGTAAACAAACAAGTTATTTCATTGTGGAGTTTGTTGTTATTTAATGCGCAATTATGCACAACATCTAGTAATTTTAGAATTTTGTTACTTGTCAAAATGTATAATAGAGGTATAATTTGAATTGAGATTTTTCTTAATTATACTTGAATTGAATTTCAAGTTACTTGTCAAAAATATTATATTTGTTCTCAACTCAATGGTTCATGTTGCTTAAGTCATTTTAAAAATATTTATTGTGATCAACATTAATGAACTTAATTATAAAGTGACATTGATTTCCTAAAATTCTACTAGAGATCAAATGTATATCATATAAGGAAATGTAAGTTGTAAGAGATCATCAAATAAGCAAGCATGTATGTATATTGAATATTTAAAGCAAATGCATACATATATCATGTAAACATGTAACCATAAGAAAACACATGTACATACATGTAAAGAGATTCAATGTATAAACATAACACATGTTATAAGCAAAGAGGCAAATCTATGTATATATCATATAAGAAAATGTATGTACATATCATATAAGCAAATGTAAATTAGAGATCATCAAATGTCGAATACTAAAGATCAACAAATAAGCAAATGTATGTATATCATATAAGCAAATGCAAGTTAGAGATCATCAAATCTCGAATACTAAAGATCATCATGTAAACAAATGCATGTAGTAAAGATCATAAATCTAGTGTGCAAGGCCTAATATGAATGTTGACTCCTAGTCGAACGACCATTTGAATGAGAACGGTCCCGCTCTTATGGATGTGTTGAGCCCTGCAAATAAAATTGTGTACAAAATGTGTTAAATACATATAATTTATATTAAATAAATTTTATGAAAGTTATTTTTAAATGAACTTGTATTTTTAAATATCTATCTAGATCTATGCATACATATTGCATGTACATATACACGTGTATATATAAAAATTTAAAACTCACATGTCCACTGGCAGTAGATTCATCCACAGAGTCAAGTCGATCATGTACACGATCTGGACCAAGGCTAGGAGTGACATGAGGTATGTTCACCTGTAACAATATATATACATATATATCAACTTAAATGAATATCTAGTTAAAACAAAAATTTAAAAATAATTAAAAAAGAATTGAAACATGCACATGCACACATACATGCAAATCATTTGATATCGGATGACCTAATTCCTTTGAAATGATTGCCTCCACCATATCCACCAAACGGTCAAGCGACGAATCAACATCTGCATCCATCTGATTTATCCCATTTCGTGTCATAAATGATGAATGTAGAGGAATATGAAGGTGAGATGGAATCGGCGATGATGAACCAAAACCAATCAACATATTAGTAAAACCCATAGTCTATGTAGCTGTTGAATGAACTATAGGTGGATCCTGATGCGCACTAGTGCTCGGCTAAGAGTGATGCGATCCTAGAGCTGAACGAAATCCATGTGCCAAATGATCTTTGACATGCTCTATACCAATCCCATAGTTTGATGCAATGTGGGCATATGCCTCCAACAAGTCCTTAGCCAAACAATGCAGAGTCCTACGTGCCATATCTCTTGTAAGTGCATCAAGTTGTGTAGGAGTAGGAATGTTGGTCGCTATAAAAGGATCCATGGTGGTCCACTATGCTGAAAATGGTGTGGATTGGGAACGTCTAGACATCAAATACTGACCTACACGATCATTAGATATCCTAGTGGTGGTAGCCGCAATGTCACCTACAGTGTAAATTTCTTCCTTTTGGGAAGCAATGACAATCTCATCTACTATGGGGACTAGAGCTAGGGTGAGAGCAGGAGACCTCTCACCAACCAATGCCCTAAACACTGGGGCTGGTCTATCTGCTTGATAATAGGTGGGCCTATCGGCAATCCTACCACGCCCCTGACCAACATATGGTGGAATGTCCAAGTAGTTAACTTTGAGGCCCAAATGGACCTTAGCATACAACTACTGAACAAAATATAATGGAATCTTGTCATTGTTTGGGTATTGACCATGTGCTACGAGAAATCATGGGTAGATCAATTCAGCCATAGCATGATTGACACATCTAGTGACCTGGTATCCCCTAACCTTACGTACATTTTGATAAAAAGGAAAAAAAGTGTTTTTTATCATTTCTTTGGTCACACTATCCTATATTTGTTTAAGGGGAACATCACCATGTACTTCTTCCTACATGCAGGAAAGAATAGTAGCTACTATATATAGGGAAAATGCACTAGTCCTCTCAAGTTCATCTCTTAGTTTTTCTAAACTATGTAATATTGGCATGCATGGTTCAGAATATATCCATGGGTTTGCACCCTGCTAATGAGTCTCAATTTTTTAATCTCATTAGTGGTATTTGCAAACAAAGAATCTGGAGGTGGAACATGATCTGCATTTTCCATGTTATATATATGTATGTACACCTAAAAGAGCAATGGCACCTTGGTAAATAATATATCTAGATAAAGGGAATACAAATCTAAAACAGTTGTAATAATTCATCTACTCATCAATAATATTTTCATACCATTAACATAAAAACATTCAACATCTATCATAGTTTTTAATAATTTCAAAAAATTCAAATTACTAGATTGCACACAAAACCTAATCTAAAACAATTCTAAAATTTAAATTTAAAACATAATCTAAAATAGTTCTAAAATTTAAATTACTAGATTGCACACAAAGCATCATTACTTAACATTGGTGGTCATGTAAAATCAATCTAGTCATTATTGAAGGCACAAATAAGAGAAGAAAATGAGACAAATGATAAGCTTGTAAATATAATTTCTAATGAGTCTATTGATTATATTATTTTACAAGAAGTAAAATTGGTAACATGTAACCATAATTGAACACTTTAATTTATTTAGAAGGATGATTTTATTTGGAATCTAGTCATTAGAATAATAGACATGATCTATGAAATTTGATTGATAAGTATATGATAGATTATGCGATTGACTCTACTGTTTACCCATGTTATAAATTATTTTAAGTTATTTATAAAATTAACTTGGCTATTGTTTGACATTATTTGTCTTTATGCATTAGATTATTACCAATGAATATGTCCCTTATAAGGTTCAATGTAATGATGGAAAATAAAGATGAAAAGTATTGAGGACCTCTATTTTATTTTAATGGCATAATAAGATAGTTCCCTCTACTAGCAAATGAAAAATTGTATGTGCTTCATTGTGTAATTATTGAAATTGACACCCTATGATTTGATAGAAATTAGGATATATGGATTGATCTAAATGGAGCTATATCAACTAATTGTAGATCTATTATAATTGACATAAAGCCTCAATGTCTCATTTGTATTAAAATATGGGGATGATGTGGCTATTTTAAGGCCCAAAATTTCATGTGTTAATAGCATAAACATATAACATTAATTTTTTTGGGAGTTTGTACCAAATACCTTTTTTCCAAACACAACTTTTGTTTAAAATACCTCAAGACCTATGAATGAAATTAAAAATTTCCTAACTTAAAGACCATCAAGGAAGGTCTCAATGCCATATGTGGCTTCCTTTGCCTATTATATAAAATTCAACTAAAATAGCTTTTAAGAAATGGTTCCACAAAATTAGAGGGGTCCAACCATGTTTTTAATTAATTTAAAACTATTATTTTAAGATTTTTTAATTTTTAAATAAATATATAAATTTCTTACATTATTTTGAATTAAAATGATAATAGTGGACATAAATTACACAAAATTGAATGTTATTAAAATTTTTGGTTTATCCATGAAGGGCTCGAAGTCTCATAAAGAAAGTAAATACAAGAGGAAGGAAAATAAAGATGATTTCCTCACAATTATATAAATGTTTCTACTTGATTATTTATTTCATCCTAGAAGGAAACTATAAATGTTGTTTATCCTATAACTTTTATCTTATAAATAATCTTAGATGCATGTGACTTGTTAGCTTCCCTTTTCATTTACTCATGTAATTTAAGAAATCTATTATTAGAGTTGAACATGGGAAAAAAATGAGCTCCCCTCCACTAAGGGCTTATTTTTTTCTTATACCAATTTGAGAATTTTATTATTTCAATTCTTAATCCTAATCAAAATGTGGTGAAGGGGAAATAATACCCATCCAATAAGTGTTCCCCAATCCCTTGAGAAGGAAAACTTGTGTATTATCCAACTTGGCTATCATTGTTAGGATTCTAGCTTCTAGTTCTATTATTTTTAGAATACTACTAGAGCCTAGATTGATGGCTCGCTTCTCTCTCCTATGGATGAGGATCCCTCTAAGATTGGTTGTTCCACCTCTTCAAATGAGATTAGTAAAAAGGTTTATGAGTGTGTTAAATAGGGGAAGAGGTTGGGTATATAATGTACTTTAGACATGGTTGTTGAATGTAAAATTATTTAGACCATGAGAGGGTTGAAAAATTTAAAAACAACTGGAAGACAACTATAATCTATAACATAACATCCTTAAATGGTTCAAATTTTAAATGAAACAATGAAAGAAAGAATAAGAAAACAAAGATTATTGTAAAATTATTTGAAAATAATTGGGTCCATAAAAATATCTAATTTAATAGTTGTTAACATAAATGAACTTCAAAATAGGATTATGTAAGTGAAAAAAAGTTATATTGCCTTCATTGAACCTAAATTTATCTAGTTAAGATATGTCTAAAATTAAGAATTCACACTAGAATATCAATATTCCATAAGAATCTCATAAAGAGGATGAATTTAATGGAAGATAATATAAAATCCTCCATATGAGGATGAATTCTATCATTACATTATGAGTGAGTCATCTCAATTATATAGCCAAGAACATCAAAAATTATAGATTGAAGCAAAATAATCACACATTTATCATATTTTTATATGTATAAAGTTTAGATACCATCAAACTATTTAAACTTATAAGATTGCATAAAGCTATAAATTGAATGCGTTAAAACTAGTATAGAATCCAAATCTAATAAATTTTGACTTCATATTGTATACTTTCTATAAACATCTTACTAATCCAACCATACATTCTATATATGTTAAAAATATATATAATAACAAAATACAACTTCTAAATATGATAGTAAATCTAATTAAACATGACCCAAATGTAGGATAAAGACAAGAATATTAATCTATACCATTATTTTGAGTTTGGTTTAATAGAAATTGAAAAAAATTATAATCATGACAAAAACAATGAATAAACTAAGGATCATTTTAACAATGGTGAATTAGTGCCTAAGATTGGCCTAAAAATATATAATATTCAAAATTCTCATCACAAATGATATATGAATTTACTAAGGTTCATTTGGTTATATATTTTCATAGATTTAAAATTTGAATATTTATTACTATAACATGTTCATTAATTAGATTTTTAAATAATATTGTAATAATTTATTATGTCTTTGAAATTTGTTTTACAGTGGATTTTAATGTTGTTTTAAATTTAAGTTAGAGTAAAGTAGAATCTAATGAGAGACCTTAAAAAGATTCAAGTAATTTATGTTTGCCTTAAAATTATGATTATTGAGATTAAATAGATAATTGATTGTATTTTGATTTCAAAATTGGAAATAGTTTAAAATTATAAAACCATATTATCCTTTGATACAAAAAGCTATGTCAAGGATTATTTGTATCTTCCTCATAATTATGTTTCACATATTGAATATTGAACAGGGAGGATTGTGTGGATGATTTGGAAGTTGAAGCAAAGATTGGTTGAGATCTACAATGAAATATAGGTTGGATATTTTGATATACTCCAAAATCCTAAGAATAGAGAAGATGGTGAGTCATATTTTAATAGACCTTATCTTCACTTTTTCTCTTCAAATGCAACCTCTCCAACCAATATATTGGATTGCAAAATAAGTAATAGATGTATATGAACTTACTCCTAATCCTTTGCCATTTACCCCACCATTAGATATGCATATTGGTATTCACCTACTCAAGTCTTATGAGACCCTAGGTGGCTTTGTGAATACATCAAAAATATTATGCACGATGTCTAAGATTTTAATTATGATGGATTGATATATTCCAAGAATTTATAAATGAAGTATATTCATATATATGTATTTGTTTGAGTGTTTAAAATTAGTTAAAAAATTTCATTGAGGGATTTATGCAAATATGACATCTTAGAAAGATAATTTCATGTCATTTTGGTGTAGGTCATAACTTAACTTTTAATTTATCATTTATGGGAATGACATCTTCGAGAAGTTCATAGGTCATAGATGGTCCACTTTTTTAATTAAATTTAGTTATTGTATTTTTTTGGGTGCACATTTAGATTTAA
>VDFB02162731.1:0-45365 GCA_007258455.2 Sequoia sempervirens
GTGATCGTGAAGTGAAATATGCCAATCAAAATTATTTTCAGTCATTTCTGGAAAGATCTTATTTTTAGGGTTTTTCCTAAAAATAGGGGCCTGAAACCCTAATTTTCAAATTTTTCAAAATTTGCCAGTATCCTCTGGACAATAAACCCACAAAAAGCCCATGCTTTGTTTGACCTAAAACTGACTTTTAACGACAATTTTACAAGATTTAGACCATTTTTATCAAAATGCCTTACTGAAGCAAAAATTTTATTTTGGGTACAACAATATATTTATTTAAATCCACAAGGTGGGCAATATTGTGTCCTGCCCCCCTGGGGAAGTTCTTTTATGATTGATCCTAATTATCATATGTCAAGGATGTTTATTATGCCCATTACATGGCAAAAGAAGAGGTTTGACCAACAGCAATGATGAAAGGCTCTTGCCTTTTCCATCACTGCATGTGAATAGAACTTTTTATCTGCAGTTGAATGAAAGAAACTAATATTGGTTTCTCATTGTTTTGGAAGTTGTTCTCTACATTCTTTTTGTGCAAGTATTTTCAAGGTTTGACCCTCACAACAGATGCTCCCAAAATTGCAGCTCCACAATTGTAGAGTATTATCCTATCCTCAAGGCCAGGGACTTGTCTTCAAGAGGATGGGACATGGGCTCCTCAATAGATTATGGATGATTAAAGGAAAACTATTGTGAGTGGGTAGACTCGCCTTCATTTTTAAGCTCTGCTAGGCCAAGGGCGGTTTCCTATAAGGTCTCATGAACAGGACAATTAAAAAGGAATACAACATTGCACTCAAGGCCTTTAAGCATGGGCTCCTCAACAAATTATGGATGATTAAAGGAAAACTATTGTGAATGGGTAGACTCACCTTCATGTTTAGGCTCTGCTAGGCCAAGGGGGGTTTCTCCTAAGGTCTCATGAATAGCACACTTAAAGAGGAATAAAACATTACAGTCAAGGCCTTTAAGCAGCCATACCCGATATGCTTTGAACCCTAAGATTTTTCATTAGGATCATGACAGCATTATTTGCATACCGATCTACAAGACTTCCAACAAGTAGATGGTAACTCGCTTTTGCCATGCAACAAAGATAACATCAGTGCTATATCCCTAAGGATTTCCACTTAAAATTGCATATACATGGAAGAGAAGGTACACACTAGTATGACCCACAAAAGATCAATTTGTTTCAGGTAAACATACAGTATATCATGATTTGCATCACTAGATCTATAATGTCCCCATTTTGGCCATACGCTCTTTGTTTGGTTTTAGCCTATTTCCGGAAATCCATAGGCTACTCAGATGTGCGAATTTAGGGTTTCCACTTTCTTTAAGTCTTGCTTCCAGCTCAGTTCTGTTTTATGTTGGTTTTGAGGTAAACTACCTATTTTTGGCAGTGGCTATTTTTAGTAAGTCTAATTTTGGCAGTGGCATCATCAGCAATTCAACTCAAATCATCTTGTTATCCATCAGTTTCAGTTTGGCTTTGGGTTTGGTTTTCTTCATGAGTTGAGTTTATACTTAGTCAAATTTCATGTTTCTCAGTTGTACCCCACGCCTAGGAGTAATAACTTCATGTTGTTTTAAAAGAAGGGCCATTAAGGGGGTCAATTGTGCATTTAATGATTTATTAAATGCTTTATTGTTGCACAGTGAAGTTGGACGCCTAAAGGAGGTTGAGTAATATTTTATTATTTCAAAAAGTAAAATGCAAAAAGGTGGCGTCCCTTTTGGAAGTTGAAGTGATTCAACTTCTTGGAATTTAAAGAGTTCTTGTTGCTTCATTTGCCAACTGAAGCTTATATATTGTTGTTGTTTGAAGTGTTGATTATGTTATGTTTTGGAAAGCAAAGTTATGCTGCTGGTTTGAAATCCAAAATCCGGCTAAGGGAAAGCTTAGCAAATTTACTCCATTCTTCGGGCCTGGAACTGTGGTTCCCTAAATGGTCTATTGGGGATGTGCTTCATGCAGAAGTGCATATTGAGCATCAAAGTGAAGAAATTTGGTGATGTTTTCAGTATTTTGTGTTGCTGATTTTCATACAGCTGAAGATGGTTTTTGTATACAGCTCCTTGAGTAAATTTTATTTCATTATGGGTATTTGAGCTAACCATTTCTATGCTAAGGGCGATGCTATTTGCAGAAAATCAGAATTTATGATGAAGTGTGGATTTTTCTAGGAAGGCCGTACTTTTTCTAGGGCCGTACCATTAATGATCAGCTTGTATTGGGTTTCGAACTTGCTGTTTGGTGATTGTTTGGCACCTACAAACTCATGGTTGTTGGTCGTCTATCTTTCTTGAATGCTACTCTGAGTTTTGGTGAGCTTTGAAGTTGATTTGAGGTAGATTTGAGCATTTTGATGTTTCATGGGTTGTTGGTTCAATACTTTCAGTTTGCTGTTTGTCATATCAGATTTATATCAGTTCAGATTTTGGCTTTTAATTTGGTGATTGAGAAGATTTAGAGTTGTAGAAATCATCCTTCAAACATTTGCATTGATTTTATCATTGTAACACTTGTAAATTGCAGATTTATTTCATTGTAAGGCTGTGAATTAGTAGTACTAATCCAGTCATTTTAATTGCTGCATTTACTTATGAATTTTAATGCCACTTTAACCCCTAGATGGTTCACCGCTAGTGTGGATAAAGAACATTCTAGAAGTTTATCTCTCTTATTTGCAGCTATTTCTATTCATTGTAAAGCTAGTTAGTAGTACTAACGGCTATTTCATTTTATTGCTGCAATTTATACTTGATTACACTCCCACAATTGAGTGGTTGAGTTTTAGAATAAACATCTTTCTTGATTGTAAATTCCCCCCACAAAATAAGTGGTTGTGTGGACTATTTTCCCCCCACGAAATAAGTGGAAGAGAGGATTTAATGGCTGGCTTGCCGCCTTAATAATGTAATAATCTCACCCACTAAATAAGTGGAGTATTCCCACTGCTTGTGGATGCCTGCATCAGCAGATGAATTGTACTTTCAGTTCAATTTATACCTAATGATCCTCTGACCATATGCTATCACCTCACCCACATTGGGATCTTGGTGAATATTCTTGGTTAGAGTTACTTTCCATGTTGATTTGCATTTGGAGCTAACGCTAATCAATGGTTTGATGCTGGTTTGTGTGTCTAATTTTGGGGAAAAAAGTTAAGAGGAATATTTCAAGATCATACCAGCATGGTAGAACCTCAAATACTCCTACATCTAACAAGAAAGAAGATTATAATAAAACGTGTTTAGCCCTTCACCAATCAGACTGGTGTCTACTCCATTGGGCAACAATGTCATGACATGCAAATAAGGAGATACACCTCCAAAGCATAAATGGAACCAGATGTGTATGTGCATACAAACCAAAGATAACACTTCATGAAAATGGATATACTTAATAATCCATCTCAATATGCAAGAACCCACATGGAACAAAGAAGAGACCATCACAAAAACTTTGCAATGAATTAGAAGTTTTCAACATTCATCTTCCGTGGATTTTTTGTGGGACAACTTGGAGCATTAAAATATTCCTC
Organism: Sequoia sempervirens; assembly: GCA_007258455.2. NCBI lineage: Eukaryota > Viridiplantae > Streptophyta > Pinopsida > Cupressales > Cupressaceae > Sequoia > Sequoia sempervirens. Next base: position 3,552 of record VDFB02162731.1, read on the forward strand.
CTACACTTAGGAAGGTAGGCCTAGTACCCATGTATTAATCTAGAACTATGGCTTTCATTAATGATATTCAAAATGCCCATACTTGTCTTTGTTTTCTACACTTAACTTTACTATGGATCCATGCCATTATGCAATCAAATGGTATTTGGGAAGGAACAGGGTAGTTGTATTTGTTCATCATTGTAATTTCCAATCATTAATGGCTCTTCTGGAAGTACAGGAAAAGTAGGTAGGGCTTCTAGCTCGAACATCAAGATCCCACATTTCCTCGTGCATGTACAATGTGATTGGTAAAAAAACGCCTCAAAAGTTTGATGGGCAAGGTTTCAAGAATGTTCAAGCTTGGATGCTAAAGAGAATCAAGAATTAAGAATTGGGAAGTTTGCATGCAAGAGGGATGGGGAAGAGGTAGGTGGAAAGTGAGGAATGAGATTCAAGGAACTTAATGACAACGTACCCAAGCAAACATGAAATCTGAAAATGCAAAATAGTCAAAGGTCTTAGAGGAAATGTGGAAGCACAAAGTTTTGATGAACGAAGGGAAAGCATGCAAGTTGAGGGAAACCTAAAAGCCTAACAAAGGCTTACAAGAGTTAATAACCTCATTCTTAGAAATTTATGGATTTATTACAATTTTGGGCACATGAAGTATAAAAGGAGGCAAAACACAACACCAAGTATGAATTTTACAAAGTGGACCCATTAAAGATTTCTCATATCGGTTAAGATGATGGGCAAAACCCTCTAAGGCAACAAGAGAACACCAGACTTGGGCATCTAAGGTAAGTATTTTAACTGATTCTTTTAGTTTTTTAACGAATTTTTTCAAGTTTTTAATGATTTTTTTCAAGTTCAAAAAAACACAGCTTTTTTTGGAAAAAAGAAACAAGTTTCAAGATTTTTTTATAATGCTTTTGGTGTTTGTTTTGAACTTTTATTAGTTCATACAAATAGTAGGGTTGCATTTTTATTTTTTTTATTTTTTGTTTATTTAAAATTTTATAATTTCTTGTAACAACAAATTGTAATATATTTGGAATGGCCACTAGTTCAAGTTCAGTAGGTATTAAGACAAACAAACAATTTAAATATGATCAAGCATCTCCTCTATGGAAATATGTTACAATGTTTGATCAACTTCTAGGAGGCAGGACTTGCATTTGGAATTATAATGAGTGTGGAGTCCAATTTAAGATCTCATATAGTCAAGTGAAAGCTACCCAAGGTACCCAAGCAAACATGAGTGTTAGAGTTTAGCAGCTTCGGGCTCAATTCTTCCAGCCTCAAATGAAGATATAATTTATTTATATGTGTTAATGGCAACTTTACTTTGGCCGACCTTCCTTGTATAATTCTTCCTTGGCCGACCTTCCTTGTATAATTCTTCCTTGGCCGACCTTCATTGTAATTTAATTATTATTATTTGTATTTATTTCTTGATGGCCGACCTAGTCATTTGTAAAGGTGCAACCTATCTAGCATTGTATTTATAGAAGGTCACTTTCCTTCATTCAAGTATCAAGCAAAGTTTGATCTCCTTCTCCATTAACTGCGAGTTCTTCAAGAAGAGTAATGTGAATTCATATAGGAGCAGATTGTGAGTCTATTCAAGTGCAGATTGAAGGGCAGATTATTAGTGTGTGTTACAGCCATTGCTGGTGCTGTTTATTGGCCTTGTGTGTGGCCTCATTGTAAAGAAACTTGTTGCCATTGCTCATATATATAAGAGATATATTTGTTGCTGGGTTTTTCTCCCTCAAGAGGAGGGTTTTCCCAGGGTATCTGCTGTGTTATTGTGTCTGATTTTAAATTAATTTTCTGTGCATTACATCTGATCATAAAACTAACATGTTGATCAACTTCTAGGAGGCAGGACTTTGATTTGGAATTATAATGAGTGTGGAGTCCAATTTAAGAGCTCATATAGTCAAGTGAAAGCTACCCAAGGAATTGTTGATGTGTTTTTCGTGGACCGCACTAACGAATAAAGTTGCCAACGCTACCCTATCCTCTTGATCAAAGTATTCCGCGATGCTAAGATTGCAAGAAAGTTCATGCGTTCAACTCTGGTTCTTTTAATGCGAATAGGCTCATTGGCTCAATGTGATTTGCGGTATTTCAAGGGGACTTACGGAATTGTTCGGCAATGAGGAGGAATTCAAATGCTGAAAGATTTGTCTATGAAGCTTCGGGTTTCCTATTCTAACCGGAAAGTACTGAATTGAAAAGGGGTAAGGTTAAGAAGATTCTAATCTACTCTAAGGTGTGGGATATGGAGCTCAACTTCAGCAAACTTCTAACCGGACTTCGCTTTGCCTCGCATCGGACAGCTTCCACGGAGTCGGTGCAATCTTCAAGGGAGATGACTAAAGATGTTCAAACCACCACTTGACATAAAGATACCATCACAACGACGCATACCATTATTCAAACTGTGATTGAAGTTAAGTACATGATATTCCAGTTGACCACACAAGGTGCATACACCATCAGCAAATACACTAGTGGTATGGATAGATGAAGTTGCTTAGATCAAACACCACATTCCAAAACTAACATCTACTTGCATGGAATGAAAATTATACTACTTTATGCTACCATTTGAATCGGAAGGACGAAGAAACCTTGCTAGCTACTCACAACAAAGACGAAATTCACCATCAATGAAAAACTCTTTTATTGAGAGAGTGTTCACAACAATTTCTTACAAAGTTTTCAAAGGGAAAACTTTCCCTCTTCTTCAAACTACACTATTAATCTATACTAAGCTACTTCTAAGTTGTCCCTCTACTCTATGTCTATTCTAATCTTCTCTACTGTCTACTGAATGTACAAATGAAGGGGGACTCCCCCTTTTATAGTTGGCCAAGTCCAACGGACGGCTCAGATTACAATCGGCTGGATGGCCAAGATTGCGCCACCTCAGCCCTAAACAGGATTTGCCCTAAAAACCACCACCAAGAGGAGTGGGGTAATAAATGAGCCATTAATGGCCACCATCTTCTAGAAGATTCCAGCTTGTAGACGCGTTCACACTGTTCTGCTGTTCGTGTTCAGCCAATTTTGTTGATCACTTGGAGGAGGGTAAAAGAGTCTCTAAGATCGCCTCCTCAGATAATAAAATTTGATAGAATCTGGAGTTCAACTGCTCTTGATCTTCTTCTTGACGTTGTTCTTCAACCTTGCTCGAACTTCCATTCTTGAATTTGGACTAGATCATTTCCGCTTGCCATCCGTCTGACTGTGTTGGGTGCACATTGGATTCTTGAGGAGAAACTCCAACACTTAGCCATTTCTTGTAACTTTCCTTCCTTCATCACTTTAAGTCACCATCGCTTGATCTTGACGTTTCTCCCGCAAAACAAGCAAGGAGAAGAGCATTAGAACACTTCATAAATTCAACTTACTTACCAGGATTTTCACACTTAGATTGCCAAGGGTTCATCGTTTTCACTAGCCAGCTTCGCGTTCAAATTCTTCATGCCTTAGCCAAATTTGCAACTCATCTTGCATTCCGCCTGGCGCACTTTACTCTGATATTTCATCCAACTCAGACTCGAGAAGAAATTCTTCCATCAGGAATTTGATCAAAAATTATCTAGGCGATCATTTTCAAATTCATCTGCCGAGGCATTTTATCTTCAACAACATCATTTATTCCTTGCCTTAGAAAAAATTTCAAATTTCCCTTAGGAAATTCATCATCCTGGTGCCCATTTAAAATCTTCACCTTGAAATCCCCAACAAGTTGTGGAAGACCTCAAAATCCATTCCTCATCGATAATCAACAATACCCAGAAGAAAATTTCCTTCAGAACGCGTCGAACTCATGGGTACCCAACGAACGGGTTCATTTAATTTTTTTGAATTTTGAGCCTCAGAGAATAAATTTTTTTTAGCAAATTTAATCCATTTCTTCATCTGTGAACATTTCTTGTTGCTCTGACTTGAAAATTCTCTTCCATCTCACGAAGCCGGTACATTCTGTCATAGCCACAGCCAATTTTATTCATTCTTGAGAGAATTTCATTACCCTAGACATGTTTTTCCTAAGGTGATATTTAAATATCAATACTTAGGAAAATAAATTTTACCACCTCATTACTCAAGCCTAGGCGCCTTTGATAGGAGGTATTTTAAATTTCAAAATTTTCCAACGCCTTGAAATATTCTTATTCATCTCCCGGCAATATTCTCCATCTTAAATTCTAGGCGCACTTCATATATCATGGAGAACATTATCAACGCCTAGCACACTTTATTCTCCATTATCCTTCCAACGCCTTGAAATATTCCTCACATAACTTCTAGGCGCCTATAGAGGAGTCCACTTTAAATTTCCCACACTTAGAAAATTTTAAATTTTTGATATTACCTCTTTCAAGCCAAGCGCATTTCTACCATGAAGGTTCCACTTTTCACAACTTAGAATATTTTCTTGCATCTTCACAAGCTAGGCGCATTTTACCTCCTCAGCTTCCATTTTTCCAGACTTAGGAAATTTCCTAACCATCCCTTTTCAAGGGCGCAAATCATAGCTGAAGCTTTCAGTTTTAATACCTTCACCAAATTTCTTACCTCAAGGGCGCATTTTGCATGTCAAACTTCCACTTTGTCAACACTTAGAAAATTTTCAAGTGTCCATTCATTTCCAGCAAGGCGCATTTGAAGGCCTTTACTTCAAATCTGAAATACTTTGGATATTTTCATCCTCTTCTCAGCCAGGCGCAAATCAGTGCTTGCACTTTCAATTTTCAGACTTAGAATAATCTCCCAGCCAGAAGGAGGCGCATTTGACCCATGAAGCTTTCACTTTCCACACCTTAGGCAAATTTTGAGTCTCTTCAAGCTCAGGCGCATTTCTCATGTCCAGCTTTCAATTTATAACACTTAGAGAATTTTCAGATCCAACACTAAGGGCGCATTTGGCAGGTGGTGCTTCAAATTACGAGTGCCTTAGAAACTTTTCCATCATCCTCACAAGTAAAGGCGCATTTAGCTAGGCATGCTTTCAATTTTTACACCTTGGAAACATCTCAAAGCCTCACCTTCTCCTCAAGGCGCAAATAGAAGGGGCTAGTTTTATTTTCCGACACTTAGCATTTTTCTTCAGCCTCTCCACAAGTCAAGGCGCATTCAAGGTCTTCAACTTTTAATTTAGAACACTTGGAAACTTTTACCACCACTCCTCCAGCCAAAGGCGCATATGAAGGGTATAGCTTCCATTTTAACACTTAGAATATTTTCAAAGTGCCCCCGTTGCCTTGGGCGCATTGCACTTCAAATTTTCAGCACTTAGAAACTTTCGGCCATCTTCTTCTCTCCTTGGGCGCAAATGGCCCCTTCTAGTTTCGTTTTCACTTGCCTTAGAAAGTTTCTTGCCTCCTCAACTTGCAAGGGCGCATATGAGTGTGCTTGCTTTGAATTTCAATGCCTTAGTGAAAATTTCTAATCTCCAATATCCTCTTGGGCGCATTTTGACCCCAGAGCTTTCAATTTACAACATTTTAAGCTCCTTCTCAAGTTTGGGCGCATATGAAGGTGCTACTTCCACTTTGGGTGCCTTAAAATTTATTTTTTTTTTATGTTTCTTCTTCTTCAAGGCGCATATGGGAGCTTGAGCTTTCAATTTCTCAGACTTAGACAAATTTCAAGGCACACCTCTTCGAGCGAAGGCGCAAATCAAGATGTTCAAAAAAATTTCATCAACCTTCAGCTTTTAAAGGCATTCTTCACTGGCTGGACTTGAAAATTTATCAATTTCAGTGAATTTTATGCTCTTTGCCTGATTTAGGGCAACTTGATCATGCTAACCCTAATTTGCTATTTTTAGAAAGTTTGTCAACTTTGCACTTCAAGCTAATTTCAAGCTCCAAAAAGGTTGGATTTTGCTTTGTTTCGAACCTCAAGATGTGGTTGAGCTGTCGGGCCCTGATATCTGCATGCACCTGCTATTTTAGCAACTTACTAAAAATAGTAACTGCTCAGAATGTCTTCAAATCAAACGTGCGGAATGCTTGAAATGTGGTGGTTGTGGCTGGATGCTGCTCCGGCTTGACTGTCCTGTTTTCCCCTTGATTTTAGGAAACCCTAATTTCTCTGTCTCGGCCTGCTAAAAATAGCAATTGTCTGATTCTTCATCCTCTGCAACTCCGTTTGTCTCGAAATTCGCGCCAAAGACCCCTTATCACATGTTTGACTTATGTCTGCTGAGATTTGATGTTGACCTGCCATTTATAGCTGCTTCTGAAGTGGCTTACTATTTATAGTAAGTGCTTGTTTCTGAGGCTTCCCTAACTCCGTTTGAGTTGAAATTTGGACAGCGTGCTCTTCGTTGATGAACTTGCCTGTTTGCGCTGGCGCCCGAGATCAACTTTCTATTTATAACCTATGCCGAGAATACCTTACTAAAAATAGTAACTGCGCCAATTGCCTTCAAATTTTGCCAGCAGACTATCTGAAGGATACTGACTATGATGGATACTTCAGTTTTGGAGATTTTGACGTCAGACTCCTCATTTTTAGCTCTCAAGCTCGAAACCCTAATTTTATGCATGTTCCTCAGATGAGCTCTGTTCGGCCTCGTTTCAGTTGCATGATGATCAGTTTGCAGTTCTGAAGTGCTGAGCAGCTGCCTAAGTGGTACCTGCTAAAAATAGAAAGTGGCCGAAAAAGTGACCGTCCGGCTGCTGGATGATCTTGCATGTCATACTGCCCGAAAAATCTCGCAAAACCCAAAAAAATCTTCAACATGCAAGCGCTGGCTAAAAATAGTAAGTTTCTGAAAAGTGATCAGTTCCATTTGCATGTTACACTGTTGCGAAGCTCTTGGAAAACCCAGAAAAGATATGTCGACATGCGCTGAAGAAGTCTACATGCAAACCCCAATATCAACCTCCGAAGGCTGTATGCTGAAAGTCGTCGTCCTGCTTTGCATGTCACATCACTGCGAAGGTCTCGAAAAACCCAGAAAGAATCTCCGGACATGCATCAGAAAATATAACATGTAGACCCTGAAATCTGCTTTGGAAGCAGGACTGCTAAAAATAACAAGTCGTCCGTTTTCGCTCAAATTTTGCATGTGAATAGCCTGATGTGCTTTGGACGCAGTGTGACGGTCGGAATTTCGAAAATGCTGAAGGATTGCTTGTAATTGCACACTTACTAAAAATAGTAAGTTGCCAGAATTCAATGAAATTTCTGTGAAAACCTGTTGGAATTATATTGACATTAATGTTAATCTCAAATCTCAATTTATTCACCTCGTTTGACTTCAAATTGGCTGAAAAGTTCAAAACCCTAATTTTCAGACTTGGCCAAAAGTTCACGTTAAGGTTCAACGGCGGGCCCATCCCAAAAAGACAGACAGTAGAAAAGAGAGACAACAACAAAACGACCGAAAAGCAAAGCCAAAATTAGGGGGTCCCCATTTGCAATGGGGCGATGTGTGAAAAAGGTCACAACAGTACCCAAGCAAACATGAAATTTGAAAATGCAAAGTAGTCGAAGGTCTTAGAGGAAATGTGGAAGCACAGAGTTTTGATGAATGAAGGGAAAGCATGCAAGTTGAGGGAAACCTAAAAGCCTAACAAAGGCTTACAAGAGTTAATAACCTCATTCTTAGAAATTTATGGATTTATTACAATTCTGGGCACATGAAGTATAAAAGGAGGCAAAACACAAAACCAAGTATGAATTTTGCAAAGTGGACCCATTAAAGATTTCTCATATCGGTTAAGATGATGGGCAAAACAAGGCTAAGGCAACAAGAGAGCACCAGGCTTGGCCATCTAAGGTAAGTATTTTAATTGATTCTTTTAGTTTTTCAACGAATTTTTTCAAGTTTTTAATGATTTTTTTCAAGTTCAAAAAAAATCAGCTTTTTTGGAAAAATGAAACAAGTTTCAAGATTTTTTTATAATGTTTTTGGTGCTTGTTTAGAACTTTTATTAGTTTATACAAATTGTAGGGTTGCATTTTTTTATTTTTTTAACTTTTTGTTTATTTAAAATTTTATAATTTCTTGTAACAACAAATTGTAGTATATTTGGAATGGCCACTAGTTCAAGTTCAGTAGGTATTAAGACAAACAAACAATTTAAATATGATCAAGCATCTCCTCTATGAAAATATGTTACAATGTTTGATCAACTTCCAGGAGGCAGGGCTTTTATTTGGAATTATAATGAGTGTGGAGTCCACTTTAAGAGCTCATATAGTCAAGTGAAAGCTCACTTTTGTGCTATAAGTGGGCATGGAATTAGAATATGTTAAGGGCAAAATAAGAAGGGGTTGCCAAAAGAAAAACTTATGGCATTCATTAAAGAACAAGAAGAAGTTGATGCTATCAGTGAGAGAGCAAAACTAAAATATCATCCTTTAGCCAGGAAAACATCAATGAAGGCACCTATAGATTTAGTCATGGCCTCCCAACATCTTTTTTTGGAGACACCCCCTATCCAAGAAGAAGATCCCTCTCCTCCTTCTTGCAAAAGAGGTCCATTGGTTAAGGCATTTAAATATGAAACAAGAGACATTGAAGAGTAAAAATTGAATCGCATTTAAGCCATTGGTCTTCCTTTCAACTTGGTGAGATCATCATATTCACAAGAAATGGTGACGGCAATCAATAATGCACCCTATGGTTTCATAGGTCTTGGGTATTGTTGGCATTTCAATTCGCACCTTTGGAGTGCGGATTGGAAACAGACAGCTATGCACAATTAGACTGCTCTTCAAATTAGGAAGGGAAGCTCCCTCTTTTGCCAATTATGCTGAAAAGAAATACTAAACTAAATTTCGATCCTTTTATCTCAACTGAGAGCACAAGGTTATAAAACTCTTTGCGTCGTCGCTGAGGTTTTCTCTGGTTTCGTAACTTCAACTACAACTAGGCCTAAACTAATGATGCTTCTAACTTCTCAAGTAAATTCAAAGCAAGAGAACTTAGAAGTAAACAGGGAATGGTTGGTAAACACAAAGCTTAGACAAACTCACTTCTAGAACACATCTGAAGACTCATTTTACTTTCAAATATAAGCTGAAGTAAAGCTCATGAAAGAAAAACGCAAAGCTTAAACAAACTTATCTCCAAAATGCATCTCAAGGCTCATTACACTTTTAGATGAATGCTGAAATAAAGATTATGAAAGTGAAACAAAAAGATTTTGAGACTTTGGATCGAAGCAAGGTAGGCATAAGATTTATTTCCTCAAAGCTTTCCAACTACAATTACATGTTTGGGACAGCAGATTGTAGCAAGAAGACCAGCATACAATTTACAATCAAACCAAATTACACTAAACAAAGTGAACAGATACTAAATAGCAAACTTGGAGGCACTAAGGCTCGGCAATTTTGTTATAGCAACAACGGTTAAGAAATAATGAGCAAGGCTGCTCTTATTTATACACAAACACAGGAGTAGGGAACCCTAAAATCTCCTTGTGTTAACAATCAGTCTTGCCAATCTGCAAGATTTATTCCTATGTCTAAACAAAGATAAGTAACAGTTAACTGGAATGACTAACATCAGTTAACTGATCTAAAACTAAAGAAAGCCCAACTGTACAAAAGATGTCTCCAAAGATAGACATGCATGAAAAGAGGACAGCCAGTTAACTTGGAAAAGGCATCAAGTTAACTGCTGATCTAAATTCTATCCTTGGAGAATGCCACATGCCTCAACTGTTAGTTCACTGCTCATTAGCAACTTGAGCAATCAAGTCCTCCAGGAAGTTGTTAACTACCTCTACATCTAGAACACCGATACTCTTTTGAATGATGTAATGTCTCCGCAACATCTCTTCGCCATCCGCGATCTGATTTTGAAATTCACTTCTCCTTTCAGCTGCTTCATCAAATCTCACTGACATTGCTGCAACTTGAATCAACTTGCAGTCAATGGCGTCACCATTGAAACTACTACGGATAGGGTTTTGGAATTTCGTCTGTACTTCGCCGAAATCAATGTACTCACCATCTTCACATTGATACTAGCAAGGAATTTGTGACACAAATGTTCTTACGAACCTAAGAGTATTTGTCACCTTTTGTCTACATTCAGCCATTTCTACAAAGATTGCTTCGTAGAATTTTACTTTGAGGATGTGTTGTTCTTTCAAGTAAAAAGCCTTTGCCTGTTTTCTTTCGTAGTGACTGAATCATATGCCATCCTCAAGTGGGAGATGATGATCTCGTCCTTGGGCTTCCCTTCCACCATGCTCTACTCTTGACTCCTAAATTCCTGAGAAAAGATAATCGGCGTTGTACCTCAATTGGTACATCTTTGCAAGTATGAATCGGCCCCTAGTGATGAGATCTTCTACCCAGTCTCTCAAGTGTTTCCCATAAATAACCAACTAACTTAGCTGATTTTGTTCTGCAAATGATTCCAACATCTGTGGGAGCAAACCGGTGACGTGTGAAGTATCGTGAAGGAGGTTGGAGATGTACTGCTGCAACTGTCGATTTTCAGCCTTGAGGGGTGCCTTGTCTTCTCCATCTTGAGTACTCTCTCCTTTAAGTTAACTGTTGTGACCTCAAAGAGATTACATCAGCTTGGCGTGTACTTCTACCAAGGTTGGCTTTGACCAATGTGAAGTCATCAGCCTCAACCTTGTTGGCGTTCCTGTCCTCTGGCGATGTAGCAATTTCAATGACCACTTCGTTGTCAACATACCTCTCCACGCGAACTTGCTTCTTGAGTTTCTTTTCTGATGAGTCTTGGTAGACATTATCAAACTCTGCAAAGTCCAATTGGTAAGAAGCTTTTCTCCTCTTCCTGCCCAAGAGGTTCTCAAGCTAAGATGAAGAGTCTCGACTAACTTCACTGGGAGGATTAGTCCTACTCTAATCAACTCCCGATGAATAAGTTGGTGTTGAGATGTCACGAATTGGTAAATCAAACTCCAAATCAATGTGAATTGGAGAAGGTTGTGGTGGTGACGGAAGAATGGGAGGCTCTGCTTCAACTTCTGGTACTGATTCAACTGTATCCTTGGCTGCTTCCATTTGTTGTTCTTGCTAATTCCTAATAGGAGACTGCATCTTTTCCTTCAAATTCATTGACATCCTGCAATTCTTTGTACCCTCTGGAGGATTGAACATCGCTTTCACTCTGGGTTTCCATCTAGAAGTGGACGGTAGTGTGGTGGGAACCACTGGCGACTCTGAAACTAGAGTGACTACACTTCGTGTGATCTTGCTATTCAAGAATAGCCTAGGGTTCTTTACAACCCGACTTGTCCTTTCCTCAATGGAGGTGCTCTCTTTGGCGTACCAATCAATTGATCTAAGTCGCTGCTGCTCAACTTGATCTCTGGCATATGTGGGAAGCAAAACTTCTCCATCATCATCTGATAAACCTTCCACATCTTTTAATAAGAAATCAACGATCTGTGGAAGAGTAAATCTACTATAATTACGCTTGCGCACTTCGAACTCATCTTCACAACTAAACCAAAAATCCTCCATGGTAGGTTTATGTGAAGAATTGTTACCAAGGCGAGCTGCCAAGAGACCCCAAGGGTCATGTGAACGCTTTTCAATGAGAAACTTGAGATTAAGCTTCCTCATTTCATTGCTCATCAATTTAGCGTCTGTTGTCGATTTGCATCTATATATGCCCATTTCAAAAGGGAAACTGGAAACAGACTTGTGTTTATTACGCAAAAAGGTGTGCACTTCATGCAATTGCCTTAGGAACTCCATGAAAACTACCATATCCGATGGGTATCAAGGTAGCATGGTTGGACTGCCTGAGAAACCATATACGCGAATGTAGGAGAATGTAGGAAATTGGATAAACCAATCGGCCCAATCCGCCATTGGCAATTTAGCATCTGCTGAGAATTGTATATGCAACTCGTTGTCAAGATCCCGCATTGTATGCATCAAGAAAAGGTCATTTACCCGCTTGAAGTGTCATTTTGACTATGAAAATTCTAACTGTGGGAGATGCTCATGAAGCTGCTACACGCCCATAGTTCTGTTGTGACCTTTTTCACACATCGCCCCATTGCAAATGGGGACCCTCACTGGTTCGCTCTTAGGGTTTAGCGTTGGGTAGCAATTTCATAGTCTCTGATGTCTGGGAATTTCATGTCAAAGTCTGGAGTCATCATCCGAGCCAAGTTGGGAGTTTGAGCCTGAAACTGAACGTAAACGTCATAGAAGTGCTTAGAGGGCCTCGCAGACGAGGATCGCCTGTGCTTTCGCTCAATTCTGACACTTCCTATTTTTTAGGGATTCTACTTTTTTGCTTTTTTGCTTTTTTCGTTTTTGGCATTTCTGGACCAATCTGGAATTTACTATTTTTAGAAAGTTGCTTTTTTGCTTTTTCTATTTTTAGTAAGTTTCTATTTTTAGAAAGCGCAGGGTGTCATTAGCGTTTGAGTCAAAAGTTTCTATTTTTGAAACTAAAAAGCGAGCAAAAATCAAGCAAAGATCGAAAAATCATGAGAAAAGCAGAGAAAAAGCGCATGCAAGGTGAGAAAAGCAGAGAAAAAGCGCATGCAAAGCAGAGAAAGGCGCATGCAAGATGAGAAAAGCGAGGAAAAAGCGCATGCAAAGTCAAAAAATCAACTGGATAAGATCACGCCTTTGAGAGAAAATCACTGAAAAATCAACTAAAAAGCAAGTAGATCATGGTGAAATTCGCCTAAGTCTGGAAGAGGTACGAACTTTAGAAAATCCAATTGAAACTTTAGAAAATCCAGTTTGAAAATCCATTGATCAAAAGGGAAAATCCAAGTAAAATTAATCTATTTGAGGAAATTCGCATTCTTCAAGAAAATCCAGTTGGAAAGTGAAAATTCCAGTTGGACAAAGTAAAATCGACTAAGGCATGAAAAATTATTGAACTGGACTTTAGGAAATTGAGTGAAGTAAAAATTCCAGTTGGGAAGTGAAAAATCCAGTTGGAAGTCGAATTTTCTCAAGGTAGAATCAAATTTTTTTTTCTAAGGCAAAGTCACTTTGAGAAGTCAAAATTCCAGTTGAAAAAGCGAGAAGTCCAGTTGAAGGTCGAATTTTGCTAAAGGCAAAAATAAAAGAAAAACTTAAGTTTTATTTTAAAACTTAATCATCAAGCCAAAAGGGACGCCTTGTTTGAAAAGTCAAAGATCAGGATAAGATTGCTTTTTCGTTTTTAAAGCAAAATGCAACCAATGAGAGGAAGAAGTCGACCTAAATTAATTTGGGAAGGTTTTTATTATAAAAGATAACTTGAGAGCTCATTATTTTCATTATTTGCCAAAAAGTCGAACTTTCTTTTCAGGCAAAGCTCTCCCAAGAAAAGACGTCTTTTTCAGCTGCAAGTGGATTTTTCTTGGGTTCCAGAACATTGAATTGGTTTTTTTTCTCCTCCTTTCCGGATTTTCTTCAAACAACTGCAGGTTATCTTTGGCGATTTTGAAAGGGGGAATTGGATTTTTCATTAAAGATTTGAGAAAACTTCAGTATAAACCTTAAAAAATCCAAAAGATTATTTAAAATTCCACGAATGCTCTTTGAAAATAATAAAGGCAAATCGATTTCATTTAAGAATTTATTCTTCATGCAGCCTTTAATCAAGTTCTGGATTTTTAATTAATTTTTCAAAATTTCTCCAGCCAAGAAATCGCCTTTTTGCAAATTTATTAAAAAATTCTCTAACTTCGAGTTTCTTACAGGCACAATGTCTTCTCCAAAGAACGTGGGAGGTGGAGTCAGAAAAGCTCAAGTCAAGGAAGTCCTGAAGGAATTTTATCCAGAATCCCAGTTATCCTCGAAGTGGAAGAAAGTGACAGATACAAACTTTGAACAATTTAATGCGATTCAGCACAAGAGAAGGATGTTTGGCACAGAAAACGAAATGCCTACTCCTATCGCCTCAAATATTGTTAAGTCTGGACTTCATCAAGCAGCAGGATTTCCGCCTGCAGTTCAGTGCAATGAGTTAATGGTTGAATGCACCAGAAGGTACAATCCTCAAACAAGATCAATTAAAACGCCCAATGGAATCACCATAGCGTACTTTACAGAGGATTCAGTCAGGGAGGTATTTGGTATTCCCCATCATCGAAAAATGTTGATCAGGACTCAGCAAGAATCACAGGCCATGTTCGATCAAGCCAAGGAATCCTGTATGGACATCATCAATTCCAACTGGATTAAAGAACCCAAAAGACATCGCTCCAAGTTGCCAAAGAGACTAATTTGCACAGATTTTAAGATAGAATATAGTGATATGATTCACATGCTGAACAGAGTTATGGGAACTTCTCAGGGAGCCTTTTTTGAAGTATGGATGTTTTCATATGTGGAAGAGATCGTATTGGGAATGGAGGCTATAAATTGGGCTAAGTTAATAAGTGATAATATCGATTTCCAGTTGAGAAACCTTGAAAAAACTAAAACCTTCTACATGAGTTCTTATGTGGTTTATATTCTGGCACGATTCACTAAGTACAGAGGACTGATTTGTAAAGGCGAAGTGGGACTTCGGAAAGATCAACTCAAATCATATGATTGTTACCCGCAGCTCCAACTACATTACAGGGACAACTTCAAGATAACAAATGACGCCTTCCTCATGTATATCACGCGAGTTCTTCAAGGAACAGTGCAGAGGAGGCTATCTAAAGAAGCTATGGCAATGCTTGACAAGTTCGGGTCTTGGTTTATCCAGTTTCCGACATTTACTTATATAAGAATTCATGGATTCTCTGATGCTCCGTACAGACTTCCTCGATACCCAACAGACAAAATTGTTATGCTCGAGGTAGCAAGGCAACTAGCATGTGTAGACTCCATTCAGGCGAAGAAGAACAAACAAGGAGTAGATTTTCCGGTTGCAATTGGAAAAATGCTAGAAGTCTGTCCTTCGTTACAATCAGCCAAAACAGCAGGGGTAGAGTTGCAATTTTACAAGTTCAGCACCCATAATCCAAGGTCTGATTATGATCCATACCTGAGAATGCACGGGAAGAAGTCCCTTCATGTTATGCAGATCGAAGATTACTGGTCTAACCTAATGGACGAGTATGGAGTCAGGAAGAAGGCTTGGTCAAGAATTCCAGTTGAACTTCTGAAAAGGTGCGACTTGTTTCCTATACCTGACCAAGTGAAAGACAACGGGGACTACATTCACCCTCAGTTTGAACAAGAAAAAGATAAGCCTATTTTATTGCCTAACTGGACACAACCTGAATTGACCGATTTGAGCACATTGATGAAGGATATTTTTGCTTACTCAAGGGAGTGGGTCGATGGTCAGATCAGAAGGTTGAGGAAGGAAGGAACTTCTCTTACTTACGCCGCATTGAGCAATAAGGATGGCCAGGAGGAAGCAATTGGCGAAAATCCTGATGAATCTGCATATCCTAGCAAGAGGAAGGTAGTAAGTGGAAACCTTCAACTAGAGGAAAAGGAGTCTGCTAATGAGGAATTGGAGAGTAAGAAGCAAAAGGTGACTGAAAATCCCTCATCCTCAAGGACTTTGTCAGTTGGAGTAATCGAAGATGTATCCATTGTTGATATCGAGCCAAGCTATGAGCAAGAAATTCAGTTTCAAGAACAGGTGGATTCTTTCCAAAATCAAGCCTCCACGGAGTGTTTAGGAGATGATACTTTGATGATTGAAGGTGCAGGAGATACTGAGATCCTTAAGGACAATGAAGAACTAGGAGACGAGGTAATTTCTGCTCTTAAAGGAATTAATGATGATGTTCAGTTAGAAGATGGGATGGAATTATCCACAATCCCAGATTGGCTAACTGAAAGTTTGAAGAAGAAGTCCAGACCACTGGATGAGGTTCAACCAGTTGAGAGCATACAGGACTTCCTAGAAAGAATTGGCAAGGCTAAAACGCCAAAGAGGCCTAAGAAATATTCTCAGATTACCAGGAATGATACAGGATCCAGGATCTTGCAGGTGGCTGTCCCGAAAGTTGACAAGCTAAGAGATCAGATTGCTCCTATGGATTATGAAGTTACAACGTTGGACATTGGGCCAACGACAATAGATCAGGATTTCCATGAGTTGGCAGACACTTCCAAAGCCATCAGGGAAAAGTTTGATAAAACAGAAGAGAAGAAAGAAAGGTTGGAATTGGAAAATCTAAGGCTGATAGAGTTCATTCAGCAGCTAACAGCCCCTTTGCGCCAGGAAAATGCAGCCTTTATTCCACCGTCATCTCTCACTCCGGAGTCTGTTGATGTTCTTGAGGCTATGAGGATTACGAGTCAAGCAACCAGGAGTTGGGTGACCAATATTTCAAAACAAATGGAGCAATTCTTGGAGAAGTGCGCCCAAACTTATGACAGATCTGCATTACTGATAACTGAAGTTAGTCAAGTTGAGGACCATTGGGAAGATTTCCAGTATGTACAGGACAAAGTGATACCTCGTTTGAGGGTTCTAAAAGAAGTTTCCTTGCAAATTTTGATCCAGGAAGGTGTTGTCGAAGAAGGAGCCTCGTATGATTTCAGCAGGTGGTATTATTCCTTATTGGCCAAAAAGAAGACATATGATGGAATAAAAGAAGAATGTGCTGCTATACGGAGCACGATTGAGAAAATTCAGTTCAAAATCCTCACTTCTCTTGAAGGATTGACAGGACAAGAACATCATGATACGAATGGCTTAGATTTAGAAGGGTTGAAGAAAAGTGTGATGAGCATTTACTTCAAGGAAGTGCAGGTTATTACAGAGAATCAGCTTGATGATATGTCTTCCCTTTTGACCTTCATGGAGAACTTTCAGAAGCAGGAGGCTAGATGGGAAGGAACTTTCACTCAGTGCCTGGAGACCTTGGACGTGATTGGAATGCAACTGGATTCTGTGCCGAATATCTCAATGGAGGAACTTGATTCTGTGTTAGCCAAATTTCTTGCATTTGCAGCTAGGGAGCGATCCAAAGGGAATTGCATTCTGGATTCCCACTTGCTCGAATGAAGTGCAAGGTGTCACCATTTTCCATGCTCCAAATGGCGTGTTCTGCTTGTGCCATGTGTCTTTGAGTTTGTTATGCTTTTAGGGTTAGGGTTTATCAAATTTGATCTTGGCCGTTGATTTCAAATTTAATCTTGGCCATTGCTTTGTAATTGGGGTGCCTATATAAACCCCATTCATTTCATTTATTCAGGGAGAGACTGATGAGATTGTTGCAATATTGCTGTTTAAATAATAAGTGGATTCAGAGTTGAGCATTTATTATTTCTATGAGCCCGCATGGTTTCATTGATTTCTTCAAAATAGAGTAAATTTGTTTTCAAGTATTTTAGATGAATGAAAGATTGATAGTGTTGGAAAAAGTGGAATTAGTTCATACCTTTTTCAATTGGATGATTTTCAATTTGATGTGTAAGGTTAGTCTGAACATTAAAATTGCTTAATTTGAGTTCTATTATCTATATGCATTGGTTGAATTGATGGTGATATAGTGTAATAGGATATCTTTCGTAAACCCTTGAAGATTGCACCGTCTTTGTCTAGTTGTAGTGTCGTGCTTGGCAAAGCAAAGACTGGTTTAAATTCCATTATCCAGCATTTGTCTCTGAAGTTCATAGGATTAGTTCTGCATAAATCTAGTTCCTTTACCCTCATCCCTTTTTTTTTATTTTTATTTTATCCTAAGCTGAAAATCCCAAAACATAAGAGCGTTCAACGTTACATCAATCCAACTCCCTACTTTGAGTAAGTTCATCATTTCAAGGTCCCTTTGTGAAACCAGCATATCACATCATCCATTGAGCTTGTCCATCCCCCAAACCGGAACATTGGAATTACCGTATGACCTTTCTGGCAATCTTAGCATAAGAGGTAATTTTTCAAGAGAGGATAAAGCTGCCTTTGGGCATTCTTTCTTTTTTATTCTAAAGTGTTGGGTGTGTCACAAAACACGCATCAACAAGTTCCAACAACATTCAACCCTCTAAACTTGCCTTGAAAGGCTATAAGATATACGAGCTATGAAGTCATATGGACTTTATGGGCCTTGAAGAACCCTGTCATCTAGCTGTGAAGAGTGTCATTGATCAAAGTCGGCCAATCGTAGTGTTCTTTATTGTTGACAAGTTGAGACATGATGTAGAACATCCATGGCTGAAACTTGTGTGCTTCTGCTTGACCCGTGACACAATTGAGCAAAGTGATCATGGCAGCAAACTCATCCTTGAATTCACCACGTCCAACATTCCTTGGCAAACTAGTTCGTTTCTCTTTGAGCCACCTTTGTGCCATCCTTTTCTGGCACTGTTCCTTTTCCGTATTCCATGCCTTTTCACATTCTTCAGTTGATATAATGAGGTTATCTAGACATGGTGGAATAGAAAAACACCTCTCAATGTCTCTTGGCTTGAGGCTGCAAATTATTCGCCCATCTACTAATTGAATTTCCCGTGAAGTGGGATTGTAATGCTTGACACAAGCAATTACAAACTCGATGTTTTGTGCCAAGATGGGAAAAGAGGCTGCCTCAAGTAACCCGAATTGTTCAAGATTTTGGATTGTGACGCAGTCAACACCTGCAAAGCGTTCAAATCAACTACTGGATGTACTTGATGTAAGTGTCAAGTGTCTTCAAGAAATCGTGAATCAAGACCGATTTGGTCTTGAATTCGATTTGAGAGAATTGCATATTTGAAAACTCGAAGAATGACTGTGAACACGACTATGTTTGAACAACTTTCACACAGAAGCTAAAAATAGCTTCGCCGAGAGGCAAAAAAAGGCAAATTTTTGGATAAAACTCTAAGATATGGGTTTTGTAAGGAATATCGTTCTAAACAAAACCCAAATCGTCTGTTTTTAGAAAAATTGACTTTTTCAAGAACATGCAAGAACCCCTCAGAGGTAGAAGTTGCGAGGCAATTTTTTCCCAAAAAATTCTAAGACGTGGGTTTTGTAGGCGCCTGTGTGCTGAAAAGACTTAGATTGATCGTTTTTTGAAAATTTAACTTTTTCAGGAAAACCTAAAATATGGAAACCGCAAAAGCTATTTCTTGGAAAAATCTGGGATGTGGGTTTTGTGGCCAATTTTGTGCTAAGTAAACCTAGATGGTCAAATTCTTCAATAAACTGATTTTTCTTGAACATGCAAGAAACCCTAGGCATGGAAACTGAAGAAGCTGCCAAAAAAATTTCCAATCTTAGAGAAGATTGAAAAAGAAGACAACCCAGAAAGATAGTAGTTGAAATTTGTGAACTTTTGTTTCTGAAAACTGATGCCTTGGAAAAACAGACTCTAGAAAGATGTTCTTTTGTGCAACTTGAACTCAAATCTATGAAGAATTATGAAAACCCCCTTCATTTGACCCTTCAAATGTTGTTGAGAAGAAATTTTGTGTTTGCCTCTTGAAGTCAACCTGCAAAAATAATGAATCATGGACACCCAAATGCTTGTTAAATAAAGTTTGGAGGTGGATGCATCAGTTAACTCGCGAAAATCCTAATTTTAGGAGTCTTCCCGTGGAAATATCTGTTAACTCAAAGAATCCCCAAAAACTTTGGGCGGCCAAGGCATGAGAAGTCTTCAAAAATCTGTAACTCAAGTTGACTTGGACAACACCTTGAGATAAGGCGTCCAAGTTTGCAATGTTAGAATATTTTTTGAAGTTTTTAAAATTTTGCTTGTTTCTGGTGACTAGTACCCCCTATTTGAGCATTATTTCCTGTCAATCTGTGAGCAATTGAGACTGAAAGTGAATTGATCTCGCAACCCAATCAAGTCTAAGGAGATTGATACCTCACACCAGCCTCTGATCTCGCATTTGGCTACTTTTAAATCTGGGTGCCCCTAGTTGAGTGGGGCGCTTTGCATCACCAGAGTTAGAAAATTTTCTAGATTTTCATCTTTTCATTTGATAAACTACCTCTGTTTGATCCTTGATTGTCAATGTTTGACAGGTCTCTTGAGCTGTCAGATGGATTCACTGCGGAGTGTGAGCTAAACTGAGAAGAACTTGTTGGAGGTTGCAAATCTTAAAAACTCGTTTTGAGGGCTTGAAATCTTGGGTGCCCCTGGCTAGTAGGGGCACTTTTGTTTGCCAGACTTAACCAATTTTTAGTGATTTTCAACTTCTCCAATTTACCTCCCGTGCTTCGATCTGCAATTGTCAGCGATTGATGAATCACATGATCAGGCTAAGGTATTCAATGAAAAGCCTGAAGAATTCTGGAAAGGATGACTGGTTTTGCAAACTCTAAAAACTGTTTTAGAGGGCTCAAATTCCTAGGCGCCCCTGGCTGACCAAGTTGCCCATGTGTTCCATAAACATATTTTTCACTGTCTTCTTGACAAAAACACCTCAATTTGATCTTTGTTTTTGGATGTTTGAGAGCACCAGTGAAGTTGCTAATGGACTCATCACAAAGCCTAACAAAATATGAGGACCCGCTGGAGGTCATGAAAGCTAAAAATTGAAACTGACGCTTCAAATTTCTAGGCGCCCCTGGCTTGCAGGGGGGCTTTTCTGCTCTAGACTCAGTCAATTTTGAGTTTCTTGACTTTCTTTGACATTCAGCATTTCCCGCTTGATCTTCGTTTTCCAATGTTTGACGGATCCCGTGAATTGGATGTTGGATTGATCACGAAGCTTGAAGAATTTTGAAGTATCCCCAAAACTGCAAATCCTAACAGCTGCATTTGAACCTTTGAATTCATGGGCACCCTTGGCCTGCAGGGGCGCTTTTGTGCTTCAACGTTAACAATTTTTTTGAAGATTTTCACCCTTTTCGTGCTTTGCGTTCACTGTGTCGTCGATTGCGTTGACCGTGATCACCGTTGCTGACGTGTTGATGGCATTCATCGTTTCGCATGCGTGACAAACAGAAACTAAAAATATTCCAAGGCATTGAAGCTTAGGCGCCTTCCTTGAGGTAAGGTGTCCATCTCCAGAAAAGTTTATTTTTTGCAATTTTCAACTTTTCAAATTCCCCTCCGCGGTTCACCATTTTTCGAGCATCTTTCACCATAGATTATTTTGTGCAGGGTTTGAAGCTTAGATTTTGTGATGAGCCCAACTGGCTCCAACTCAATCCTTGTAGTTTTCTGCTTATCTTTTTATGTTTTGATTGATTTTAAGAAGAATTCTAGACAAAAGTAGAGGGGGCACCAAGCATAAAATATACATAAAACTCAAATTTAAGCTAGATTTGAGAAACTGTCTATGTATTAAGCATTATTCAACTGCTACAAATAGATCATGAACAACACACATACCCGAATCTCTCCAAAATAATTAAATAAAGAATTATTGCACTTGCCAGGCAAGAATGGCTGAAACTGGATAAATGCAACGCCTGGAGCCTAGATCAACTTTCTCCCTTGCAGAAACAGGAGGAATATAGCTGTGAAGTGTAGGCGCCAACAATGGAGCACAGAGAAAGCCAAAAAGAGAGGCGTTTTTGCCTCCAGCACCCAAATGCCCTTTCCAGGTGACACGCCTTTCAAGGCTAAGTACGGCCTCTAAATGCTAAATGAGAATCTTTATTGAAAACTGTAAAATGTGAAGAATGGCATCCAAGATCTGAAAACCCTCTTCTTATTGAAACCTGTAAACTTCTGAATAGAATAGCTTTGTAAGCACAGATGAACTTCTAAATTGAAGCTCCCACAATTGCAATCATTCAACTAGTATTCCACAGTCTCACAATCGCACATCAATGAAGAATTTCCACTCTCCAATGAAGAAGTTTTCTAAAACCCTTGTCCTCAGACAAAAACCACAGAGAAGAAAAATATCAAGCAATGTCAAATAATCAAGAAGTGAGTTTGAATTGCTTATTCTTCCTTATATCAAAAGGCATGCACTTCTCCCAAAAAGCAAAGCATTTTTGGCAATTAAATACATTTAAATGCATTTAAATTCTTTCAATAGTTTTTATTCTCACTTTATGAAGTGAGCGCACCTTTAATATGACTTAAGTGATTTATTTCATCACTTTATAATCCTTAAGTCACCTTTTAATTTATTTAAGTGGCTTTTTAATCTTTTATAAAGTCAATTTGACTTTATAATATTCCATTAAGTTAAATAATTAACTTAACCACGAAAATAATCATAACTCCCTCCCAACTCAATATTTTTCCGTGTCGTCAGAAGTTGGCGAACACTAATCTACAAATGCCTGCACTGAAGCTACTACTGAAGTGAAGAAGTGGTAATGTTAGAACCCACCAAAACAACCACTGACCCCCTAACTAGATCCTGTCAGCCTACGAGGGTCCAAGAAATAGACTAACAATCACAAAACAAGATCACGCTAGAAAGGGGGACATTACAGATTCTGACACCTGGTATCTGGCCATCCTCCATTGATGACCTCAGAGGTCCTAACTTTTCTTCTAAAAAAGTGAAAATAGAGACCCACCAAAGCAAAACTGACTTTTTGACGAATCTGACTGGACCAGTGTGATCATGATGAAAGATTAACCAATCAAAATTATTTTGGGCCATTTCTGGAAAGATCCTATTTTTAGGGTTTTTCTAAAAATCGGGGCTTGAAACCCTAATTTCAAAATTTTCAAAATTTTCCAAGCATCCTCTGGACAATAAACCTAGAAAAACCCCATATGATCCGTTTGTTGTTCAAAAATTTCTAAAAGTAGAAAATTGCTATTTTAGACATTTTGACCTTTTTTGACTTTTGACGATAATTTTACAAGATTTTTATCATTTTTATCAAAATGCCTTAATGAAGCAAAAAAATTATTTTGGGTACAAGTATGAAAAGGTATGCACCACCTTATTGGCAAAAGAAAAAAAATTGCAGAGACATCGCTCAAACCAATTAGGGATTCTTGGATTGAAAAAAGAGTTATTTTTATAGATGAAAAGATTGCAAAAATCGTCCTTTAATAAATATTATTGCAGTGTCCCCCAAAGGGGCAATGTTTTTGAAGGCGGTTGATTGTGAAGGGCAAATCAAGGATCTCCAATCCATTTCTAAAATCCTCATTAAGTCCATAGAGTCGGTAGGTCATAAAAATGATATATATATCACCTCTCTCTCCCCCCCTCCCTCTTCCCTCTCTACTTCTCTCTATCTCCACTCCCTCTCTCTCTCTCTCTATTTTTCTTTAGAGAGGGAGATAGAGAATGGTAGGTAAAGAGAGAGGAAGAGGGGAGATAGAGAGTAGAGAGGGAAGGAGAGAGAGAGAGAGAGAGAGAGAAATAATTAGAGAGGGAAGGAGAGTTAGAGAGAGATAAGGATAGAGAGGTAGTTTTTGAGCTCAAGGGAGAGAGCGGTTGATTGTGACGAGCAAATCAAGGATGTAGAATTCATTTCTAAAATCCTCATTAAGTCCATAGAGATGTTGGGCCCTAAAAAATGTTGTCCAAGTCATTATAGACAATGCAAAAAATTGCAAGGCAACAAGTGCTTTGGTTGAGGAAAAGTATGCACAAATTTTTTGGACACCATGTATCGTACTCTACCTTAACTTGGTGATGCAAGCGATTGGCACTCAATTAGAGTGGATGAAAGCTAGATACACTAAGGGTGAGAAGATCCAAATGTTTGTAACAAACCATCATATGTCACAAGGAATTTTTAGGACTTTCCTATTGAATTTGGAATTGTTGAAGGTAAATTTAATTTATTTTACTTTCAAATTTAAATTATGTCATGTTTACTTATACTTTAACGTATTAACTTATTTTTTACTTACCATTAGGTTGCTAAGAACCAATTTGCATCACACAATCATTTTGAGAGCTCTTGTGAGAAGCAAGAGGCATTGGGCCTCGTGGTTATTAGCAATCAATGGAGTATTTGGAAGCAATCAAATTCAAAGCGGGCGCAAAAGGTCAAGTCATTGGTCCTAGATGGCAATTGGTGGGCTTATGTGGACTATGTCTTGAGTTTCCCGAGCCTATCATGAGTATGATCAATTTTGTTGATACAAATCAGCTACATTTGGGGGAAATTTTTGATGGCATTGACTCCATGATAGAAAAATAAAGGTCATAATAGCACAAAAAGAGAATGACCTCGAAGAAACATTTTCTTAAGTGTGGAAAATATCATTCATCACCGCTAGAACAAGATGAACACACCATTGCATCTCCTTGCATATGCATTATCCCCCAAATACTATAGCGCAAAGATACTTTCTTTGGCAGGGAGAATTGCACCATTTAGAGATAGTTAAGTTGCTAATGTGTACAAGTTGGCATTCTAAGGAATCTTCTCAGATCCTGAAGTGGTGGGCAATGTTAGGAAAGAGTTTGGCATGTTCATCTTAGGACGAGATCCTAGTATTTGTGCTCTTTGAGACCAATACAAGGAAGATGCTCATACATGGTGGTACCTCCACAGAAAAAATTATTTGTTACTCCAACCTTCTGCTATCAAGATTCTATCACAAGCATTTTTCATTTTTTCATTTTTTACATTTGTAGACTTTAGTACATACCATTCTTTAATTTCTTTTGCATTTTTTTTTATTTTTAAGTTGTGTTAGTTTTCTCTCCAATTTCAATAGGTTGCAAGTTCTTCTTGGCTGAACGGAGTTAGAGTACATATTGTTTTATCCACTTGCTGAAGCGTAACCAGTTGCCTGCGCAAAAAGTAGAAAACTTGGTTTATATCCATTACAACTTGCATCTCCTATCACATAAGCAAAATGATTACAAAGAAGGGGCAACAAAAAATTGGGATATAACCCGTAACTGTGCCAATTTGAAGGCATCTACTATAGAGCTTGCTAGAGTCAATATAGATGATGGCAAGGTTTATTGTACCCAAAATAATTTTTTGCTTCAATAAAACATTTTTCTTCAAATGATCTAAATCATGTAAATATGTTGTCAAAAGTATGTTTTAGGTCAAACCAAACATAGGCTTTTTGTGGGTTTGTGTCAAGAAAGATGCTTGCAAATTTCTGAAAATTTGAAAATTAGGGTTTCAAACCCCTATTTTTAGGAAAACCTTTGAAAATAGGACCTTCCCAGAAATGATTGAAAATGATTTTGATAGGATTAATCGACTTCACGATCACACTGGTCAAGTCAAAATCACCAAAAAGTTTGTTTTACTCTATTGGGTCTATTTTCATTTTTTCAAGAAAGAAAGCTAGGACCTTCGCAGCCATTAATGGCAGAATGGCCAATACCAGGTGGTGAATTCTAAGCCTCAAAAGCTTCAACGAAGAATCCATGACGAAAATGCTCGAAAAGATGCTTTGCGACGGAGGGGATTTTCAAAAGTGAAAAATGCTGAAAATTGGTTAAGTATGGAGAATGCACACCTTGCTACCAAGAGGAGGCTATGCAGTCAAATGCCTTAGTCATTTTTCCAACACCTGTACATGCAGCATGATGAAGGTGATTGCTAGGATGCACGCATCCACGTCGTCAACGACAATGCTCAAATCAGTCACGATGCACGGCGAATGTAAAGCATGAAGAGATGAAGATTTTCAATGAAAATGATGAAACCACAACTAAAACTGCCCCTACTGGCCAGGGCACCCTTGAATTCCAAAGGTCAAAGGCAGTCATCAACTTTCACCAAGGCAGTCATCTCATTCATGTTTTTGTTGGCTTACCAACGCATCAATCAAGACCACCTAATTCATCAATCACCGGCAAACGTAAGCAAAGTCAGGAGAGGCTGAAAGCAAATACTATCAAAAATGACAGTCAAACATGGGATAAAACGCCCCTACTGACCAGGGGCACCCTTGAATTAGATGATCCAGATGTCACTTTTTGAATAAGCCTCACTTCAGGTGATCTCCCCAACATCAGCTCAGCTTTGCAACGAACCTGTTCACCAGCCTGCGAGACACATCAAACGACAATAGTTGTTAATCATTCAAGCATACAAAATGGAAGGAAAATCAATGCACATCAAGGCAAAAGCGCCCCTACTAGCTAGGGGCGCCCTTCATTTTGAGTCACTTGATGAGGCTTTCAACAACTGCTATCTACAAGGCATTTGTTCAGCACTCTCCCAGCTTCGCGATCAATCCAGCTGCATGTTCACATGACCTATCAAGTGTTCGCAAAAGAAGATCAAGCAGAAAACACCAAAGGTGAAGACGAGATGAAGAACATGGAGAAATTGAACAAGTGTTAAGGAAACTGCACCTTCCTAGAAATAGGCGCCCAGCTTTTTGGGCAATCAAATGCAGTCTGTAAGCTCAATGATCTCCAGGATGACCTCCTCTGTTTTGATCAATCTCAACAATGACACCATCAGCAAGGACAATAGACAAATCAAACATTTGACAATAGAGATCAAACTGAGACCGTTCGTAGAAGCTTGTATCATGAAAACAAGCCAAAAGGTCAAAGGCGCCCCTGCAAGCCAAGGGCGCCCATGCTCTTAAGGCACTTAAACGAACTTTCACGATCCATGAAGCTAGTCATCCTTTCCAGGACAGAACTGGTTATCCATCCCATGCTTCAGCAAAGTCATCGGACTTATCAGTCAGCAATGATCTTAGATCAAAGGACGGAGGTCAAACTGGAGGGATTGAATAACACATCAAGAAATTGACTAAGTCTGAAGCTAAAAGCGCCCCTACTGGGAAAAGGCGCCCCTGAATCAGAAGCATCAGACTTAGGTTTTGAGCTTTGCAATTCCCAAGCACACTTCATCAGAGTTGTTCCATCTCAACAACTGATTTATCAGCAACACCTCAAGATCAACTGAACAACCAAAAACAAGGATCGAACAGAGGCACCTCACCATGAAAAAAGAATTAAAATATCTTCAATTCTTCAAAGGGACGCCTATAGTCAAAGTTAGATCTAGTTGACTAAAGATAGGATATTTTTAGCCTTTCTATGTCTAAAACGTCCCCAAATTGGTGGAAATCAGAGTTGTGAACTCCAGATCAGGCAAAAAGACTCCTCCATCATGAGTTGACACCCAAACTTGATTGCTTCAACATCAATCACTATATATCAAGCATAGGCATCATAATTCATCATTTGTCTTTGCAGGTTGAAGCCAAGAACAGCATTTTCTTCTCCAAGACGTCTTTTCAAGATCTGACAGAGGGGTTTTCACCATTCATAGTTTTGAAGATCAGTTGCACAGAAGGACAATTTATCAAAGGTTGCATCAAAAGGCATAATTTTTCTAGAAAGATAGTTGATAACTTCCAATCTTCTTCTTGTCTTTTTCCTCTTTTCTTGTCTTAGATCTTCTTGCATGTCTAAGAAAACAGCGGATAATCACAAATCTGACTAGCTGGGTATGATTAGCACAACTTTTTCGACAAAACCCACTTGTTGAATTTTTCCAGAAACAACAAACTTGTTCCCCCTATTTTTAGGAATTTTTCAGAAAAAAGTCACAAATCTAAAAATCAAACGAACTAGGTTTGTTCAGCATTGAAGCACGAACAATACCCATGTGTCAGATTTTTTCTGGAAAAATACATCTCGGCAGGTGCTATTTTTAGGGGTTTTCAAAAAAGTACCTGAACAGTATCAAGTGCACAGTCAATCTTTAAGCTTTTCAGAATGCAGTTCTCCCAAGTCGAATACAAGACCAAGACGGTCTTGGTTCACAATTTCCTAATCATGTTATTCAGCTCATCGTCCTTTGTTGTTTCTAGTGATCTAAGTCTTAGCCTACACCTCGGACAGGTGTCGTCACCTCCTTGGAAATCCTAAGATTTAGCTCACCGTAAGAGTGATTGCTTGCATAAAGCCTTATTCCAACATAAATCTGAGAGTTCAGAGCCTCAGACACATTCTGAGAAACGATCGGCCCAAGTGATCCAACCATCCATTCCCGCTCCTATGCCCTCATGCTCTATTTATCTTGAGGAGATAGGATAGATTAAAAGTTAGCCTAGTTGTAGTTAAGATCTGCAGAAACTAGAGAAAACCTTAGCTACAACGCATTGTGTTTATGCACCCTTGTGTCCTGCCCGCTGAGTGAAAAAGATAGGAACATTTAGTCCGTTTTACTTTTATGCAAACATTAGCAAACAAGAGGTAGCTTCCCCTCCATAATTTGAAGAGTAGTCATCACGCACTGTGCATAGCTGTCTGTTTCCAATAAGCACTCTAGAGGTGCTAATTGAAACGCCAACAAGGTTCTTACACATGTACCTAGTGGGAGTGGTACTACATTTTCTTGTGGTTCAAATGATGTTGAACCAAACAATGACCTTGATCAAGATCCTTTTGATGAATATTGAAGAGCAATATACAATTTTTTTATTGTATTTATTTCAAATTTTGTAATTATAATGATTTTCATTTGAATTGTCCTAAGCATATATGATATATGACATAATATTGAAATATTGAACTATCAATTGGCATTTATCTTTATCACTACCACTGATCAATGATGAAGAATATACTATCAAATGTATTTAGAATTTTGTATATACTTTTTTAAATGTATCATACTATCAAATATATTTACCATTTTGTATATTTTTTTAAAAAATTGCATATATATATATATATATATATATATATATAGCCATACCCAAACTTACTGGACCCAAGGAAAAAAACTCGTCGTACCAGCATACCAAAACCCCATGTACTTGTACCCAAACCCACATCAGAATTTGTAACTTAAGACTTTTATAGGTGTGTACTGAAAATTATTCAAGACAGGTCACCATGACTTCCAACGCGATATGATTTGTACTATTTTCATACTCACAAGAAGGTGGAGATGGAGGAGCATTATTTTCAGCTCTAATATCTATAATGAAATCTGGGCAAGATATCATTTTTTAATAGGATTTTGCATTGTTAGAGGCTACAAGCTTTTGTAGTCCATGGTATTTTGAAAGGAACTTCTGAATCAAAACTGTATATAGAATCTCTTAAAAAATCAACATTTACAGTAATTTGAAATTCCAAATAATCATTTAACATTTGATTATCCGCACATTGCATAAATTAACACTTGTAAACACTACCAGATAGGGGTCTTTATAACCCAATAATCTAGAATCTATAATGATGATGCCTTTCAGATATTCAGTAATCCCTTTAATTAAGAGAATTATTACCCTACAAATGGAAGTAATAAAATATCAACGCTGTTTTTTACTAACCCTTGTAGCTTAATCAACACAGGGAACATGAATCAATGTTTGTTCACTCTTAACATGGGTTGTACAAAGACTCGACAGTACCTTGAGTTAACCTCTTCTTTACCAAAACTAGAGGTGTATAGCCACATACACTCAACAAGTATTTAATTTTAGATCTCAATCTTTGCAAGTGAATTTTAGGACCACCAAGTTCATTTCTTCCTTCTTTTGGCCTATCTCTGTCATTGGAAATGTCAAGCACAATGGCTGTTCTAGCCACCAACTCAGATAGTGATAATCTGTGAGACATCATTCCTTCTTTCTAGCGACCATCAAAGTGCTCAGGTTCCTACTTCTTGCAGCCAACCTAGATGGTGAACTACCCTGCCTCATTTACAGTTTAAACCACAGGAGCATAGGCTCATTAAAAGTTTCTCTGTCTGAAGTGCTGTCAACCTTGGATGTCAAAAGAGACACTAGAAGAAGCACATTGTTTCCTTCTTGGGTTGACTGACAAGGTGTCAACATTATTGTAAAGATCCTCATCTGCATTTCCACATAGAAATAGCTTTGATTCTCCAGTAATAAAATTTCATTGTTAGTTTTTCTTTCACAAAATATTCCTCTTTTTAGGTTTTTCATTGATCTTAAGTTATTAATGCATCCATGTTTTAGGACTGTAATACGTTCGTTGAGTCCTATGGACAATTAGATTAATCCCCCAAATGGGTTATATATCATAGAGGCTGTATATAGGACCAAGGTAACAATTACAACCGTATAGAGGCCTACAGAAAGCAACCCCATGCCTCTATGGAATATTACAACAAATCCTTTGTATAAAACTCTGGAAACAGATTGGTATTACTTTATCTCTCCATTATTTTATGACTTGTCCTTAGCTTTGGACACAAAGATGAAGAAACGTCCTATATTTGTAGTTATAAAAAAATAATCTGAAGCAGTTATCCAAGAAAAGATCCAGTTCTAGTTTCAAAAGAGTAAAAATTTGAGAAACTCTATGAATTTGCCACAACAGACACCACATTAGGAAGTACCTTATAGCTTCAAAAAAGTTAAAATGTTCACCTCTTTGGATTTGCCACACAACAGAGTCTATGTTAGGAAGTACCTTTATAAGTTCTAAGCTTTCAAGTTTGTCAGGGTTTAGATTTGGAAATCAAGGAATCCACAGCTTATAAATGAAAAGGTATGTCATTTTCAAACTTATCATGCCATAATCCCAAAAATAAGGCAGTGATTTCCGTCTACAGAATACCTGACTATAAATGAAATCATACAGCGTATGGCAACCCAAAATTCGCATATCATCTTGTCGATTCTGCTCAAGAAGTGTCTGGATCATGCTGAGGAGACTGATAGCAAAAAGCGGCCTACAATTAAAAAGAAAGAAAAAGTGTCAAGAGGTTTTCTTTCTTCCAAAAGATTTAAATTTCTTATATCAAAGAAGAGCATATGACATTTGTCAAATCAGTCTCATCAGTAAACTAGTTTTAATAAATCAAAAAAAACACAATGAGGAGGAAAACAATATATTAGAAAGCAGAGGTCCCTCACTGCAAACATCAAAAATAGTCAGTGCAACTTTTAGAAACAATTACAACTAAAATAGCAGCTACTCATGGAAATGTAGGGAGTTATAAGAATAATCAGGTTGAAAAAATCAATTGAAAAGCATCCACTACCAACTATAAGAAAATAAGAATATTCATTATTTTAATTTAAATGAGTATATATTATATAAGATAAATCATAAGAAATATTTTATGGTAATTTGACAAGCAAAATGCCAAGGCATTTTTGAATTGATCTCCTTGTTAAACATTAAACAACATTTCTTTCTTTCTTCGTTTACGGAGATTAGCTGAAGTTACAAGAACCAAGAATACGTGATGAACAAATATCACGTGAAGTTTAGAATAGGGAAACTAGTTTACTGTAGCTAAAACATATTAAAACTGATTATGCAAAAAGCAAAAACTAGATAATTGCTAGATTTTTTTACACAAATTTCATGCTACATAGACAAAAAGTTACAGAGGAAATTAAAACTAGTGACTTTGGATTTATTTATCATAAAGGAAAATTGTATTGATAATAGATATGGGTTATAATATTAGCTCAGCTCCCAGCCATGACAGAGGCAGGGAAGTGAGAGGATTACATAAAACATTTTTGCTACTACAGCTAGATAAGATTAATGAAAAAGCTTGTACAAAAAATCAGTCTAAACAGAAGAAGCACGAAGCTACCATCTCAGACTAGATATCTGTTTTGTCTTTTACAAAAATTATTTAATGGGATGAACCCTCTAGGTATAAAACTGCTGTAGAAGTGTTCCATTAAGGAGATAAAAGTAGACTGCTGATTATAAGGAAACTCTCTTCATACCCCAAAGATGGTGACCTTGTGCTCACATAAAACTGTGTTCAAAAAGAGAGCTCTGATAATATGTGGGATGTATCAAGGGATGGAATGAGACATGGGATCTCTAGAGACACTGCTGGAGCCAGTTACCTCTTCTTTTCCAGGCCTGCTGGTCCATTCAGAAGTGGGGGCATAGGGTTGTGGTCAGTGGATCTGGTGTGGAATGTCTTCTTCTGGTTAAATCAATAGGTTGTGCTGATGGTTGCTTTCTGCAGGAGGCTTAGATTTCTTGTATGAGCTCCAAATATCTGTTTGGGATTTGCAACCCAGTTGCAAATGACTGATAGACTAGGATAAAGAAACTTAAGATAATGTCATTCGAAAAGCAGTCAACAAAATTTTCCAAATTTATCCAACAACATTTACAAAAGAAAATGAAATAGTATGCATACATGAGATTACACAAGACTCGAAGATTTACATGGGAAACACTTATGGGAGAAAACCTGCCACCAAAAGACACTTATTGTTATATTATTCAGAATAAAGGATTCAATACAAGTATTTTTACAAGCTTCAATCTACAACATACTCTTCTGCAATCACTCTAACGACTCACACCAGCAATGTTCTATTCGACGCTAACCTTTTCCAATCTGTCCAACCTTGGCACCATAACAAGAGATGATATATATAGACATAAACACAGAAACCCAACCATCTAACTGTCCAACCAACACATGAAATACTAAGAGTCACACAACCATATTCTGATCATATTATGACACCAGCATACTGAAATATTCCGAGCCAAATTTTTTCAACTTTTTCAATTTACCATTTACAAATCAATGCACCCGTTAAGGTTAGCAGATAAACCAAACGTACTGAAGCAACTCTAACCAGAATGTACACCAGGATCCCGATGTGGGCAAGGTGTGAGCATTGGTCAGAGGATCTAAATCAAATTGCTTATGCAGGGACTCTAACCAAGAATGGCGCCGATGATGGCGAGCATATGGTCAGAGGATCTTCTACTCTACTTGCTGAAAAGGAACTCGACACCAAGTATGTGCTTCCCAATCCAGAATGGAGTGAGGGGCGACCATATGGCGGAGTGTTACAAAGTACAATACTCGAAAAGAAATGCTGAAAGCTGAAAATACTCAACACCCAGAATGTGCTTGCTAACCCAGAGTGGGAAAGTAGCTACCATAGGGCGGAGATGTGATTATTACAATAACTTCAAATGAAATTGAGCATTACAACCAGATTTGAACAAGACTGAAATTTACTGCCAGTACTACTGTCAGTTTACAAAATAAGAATCATCCGCCTGCCAATAGCTTAGGAGTTTGAGAGATTAGCATTACATCATAAAGAACTTGCCTTATCTTGCATAGAAGTGCCAAGACCATAACACTCTCAATGATCAAGAGCCTAATTCTGATTTTTGTCACAAATCTGCACTTTATATGAATAATCAGCAGCCTATGAAATCCCTCAATTGTTCATAACTCTCACATAGATCATAAAGAACTCTCCTTAGCTTAGTTAGGAGTGCCAAACAGTGAACCTTTCAATGATCAAATAACAATTCTGGTTTTCTTTACAAATCTGCAATTTTAAATGAATAACCAGCAGTCTAAGAAAGCACTCAGATGTTCATAACTCTTCCATAACTCAACAGATTGACTTGAAACTAAATGCAATATTCCCTAAGAATGAAGGCGCCTATAATAAGACACTGAAAACAGATCAAACAACCTTAAATTATTTATGCACGGGTTTCAATGCAAGCAGCAGATGGTACGGCCCTCAAGGAAGGGCGATCTGCTCTTATAAATTAATGGCTTCACTAAAAAATCTGCAAATTAGAGGATGATGGCGCCTAGACCTAGCAATGAAGATGGAGTAACACCCAGAACAATATTTTGTTGTTTTCTTGACTTATGAATAAAAACATGAATCTGCTGTAGCAAATAATGCAATTTCATGAAAAACTCTAATATGCAAAACTGAAACAAGGAAGCTACAAGCTGATTACAATGCACTAATCTCAAAGCAAACACACAAACTAGACTAAATCACCACTAGTCGCTGTATTGCAAGCAAGAAGCGATGCCCGAGCTAGGAGGCCTTCATTCCTCGAAGCAATCCCAAAGCCAATCCGGCAGCATAACATTCTTGTAGATAAAAGATGCCCAAATGATGATCCAAGTCTTCCTTTTATAATTTCTGGTTGACTTCTCGAAACCCTAAACTCCTCTCAAAGTCAAAAAACCCTAATCTCCTCAAAGATGGCGTCCATTTCCTTCAAGTTCAATATTCACTTTTAAAATAAATTCAATACTTTAATAAATGCGTCCACCTTATATCTTGATTTGACTTTGGATAAAATATAAAAATAATCTTCAATGAAGGCACCACCCTCAAGAAGACCACTTTTCAAAACAACATAAAGTCAATAGACTAGGCCAAGGGGGTCAACATTAAAATATAACATTAAACGTGACCTTTTTAATTAAATAACTCACTTATCTCTCCAAATGCGCCCTGAAGCCATTAATGAGCAAGTCAACTGACCAAACTAGAGTAGGAAGTCAACCACGCTGAACTCAACTGTAAAACTGCCAAAAATAGAATTTACTAAAAATAGTAAATTCCTGAAAATGCTTAGAATGCCGAAATGAACATACCACTGCGAAGCTCTCTGAAAACCCAGAAAGAATCCGCCATTGAATCCACCAACTCCGAGCAAAGACATCCTTAAAAATAGGAAACCCTAATTTTACCTTCCGACTAGCCTTCGAGTTTCCAGAAAAAAGCCAACAGTCACTGGAAAGATCAGGATCGAGAAGGGGACATTACACATACAGCCCATATCAGCAAACATAATCTCTCCATATGGATGATCAATGTGTATACATAGTTGTTGCTGGACACTATGAATCAATAGTTGCTCACTTAACATTGTCAATGAGTTCATGTTTTCCTATATAGTCACCACTACCAACTCCAAGCTTGTGGTAGCACACACAAACATTCCATCACTTATGACTGCCTGAGGTACTTTGTGTCATCTTCCAAAACATTATCCTACCCTTAAGTTGTGTTGTATGAACTCCAACTCTACTGCAAGTGCTTCCACATTGCTATTCATGTTTGCAACAACACTATTTTCTACATGTGGTTGTGAGTTCTTCTCCAAATGACTTGTGGTTGCTACCACAACATCACCACATGTAGACCAACATGTATATTGTACCAAAACATCTGAAACTCGTCACATTTCACCACATTGCATTATGTAGACAAACTCGTAAATTATAAACTCTCAAAGTAAATATCGCCCAAGTTCCAACAATATCTACATTTTTCAAGATTGCAATAGAACCCATTTTCTATGACCACGAAAGGTGTTGCTAGTACTGATTACAAGCTACAAACAGTCTGTTATGGCCACTAGGTGGAGCATGTAGTTTCTTAAGGGCCGAAGCATCGAGCCCATTTTCGTCAACCTCCTTGGCCATTACATGGATGTTGCCATCCAGGCTTTTGAAGGCATTGATGATAGCAACAGAACTAGTAACATGGTCAGACTGAGCATGGTGCAAGGAAGTTGCTTTGCTGGGTGAGGGAATAAGATGATTTGGTAGGATGAGGCAAGGCCCAAGTTCTACTTGATCAGAGAATGTTCCGGTGTTTACATATTGAATGGCTTCTTGCATGAAGTATGCATGGGATTGTAGGTAGCACCTTGAGTGGCATTTCAAACACAAAATGTTTGTTGAGTATAGGGGGATATCTAAAAAGCCCAAGAGCTTATCACTCAGTGTTCACCCTCAAATGTTTGTATTGTGGTGTTGAAGAGTGGGCAAGGAGTTTTAAGTATTCAAACACAAAATGTCTGTTGAGCATAGGGGGATATCTAAAAAGCCCAAGAGCTTATCACTCGGTATTCAACAAAATGTTTGCTGAGCATAGGGGGATATCTAAAAAGCCCAAGAGCTTATCACTCAGTATTCACCCTCAAATGTTTGGATTGTGGTGTTGAAGAGTGGGCAAGGAGTTTTAAGTGAGAGGGTTAGGGTTCTAGGGAACTCATGGCCTAAGCAAGAGGAGCAAAACATCCATGAGATGTACTAGAAATCAATGTTGTTGAGATTGGGCTTGTAAATCAACTTCAATATACTGTCTAGACTCTACATTATAAAACCCAATGGGGCCATATCCTTGGTGACCTCTAACCATGGTCCACACAACGCCCTTAACCCAATAGTTTTGCATGTTGTCTTTGCCTTTCACCTTTCTCTAGAAAACCTGATGTTACAGATACTCTACTTTATTGCGATAAAAGTGCTGAATCTACTTTTATTTAGGCCCTAGCAAGGACCCAAAGACATCTTCTAAGCCATGACCAATCTTCTTGGTTGGGTTAGGGGTTTTATTTTATGGGAATTTTGTGTAATGACCCTTAATTTAAGATTGATCCTATCAACAAACAATGCAAGAAATAAGGAAAAAGAATTGAATTATATTTGACTTAGCTTAAGACCAATTGTATTAGCTCTATCTAAACAACAATTGATTGTGTGATTTCATCCAATTATTATGACTTACTTAATAATACCCTGCTAAA
Organism: Sequoia sempervirens; assembly: GCA_007258455.2. NCBI lineage: Eukaryota > Viridiplantae > Streptophyta > Pinopsida > Cupressales > Cupressaceae > Sequoia > Sequoia sempervirens. Next base: position 39,597 of record VDFB02162731.1, read on the forward strand.
GTTATTACTGTTTGTTTTCTCAATCATAGGTATGGTTGAATAGGATGGCTGCAATGGGATGCCCGTAGAGTGCTCCTTCCAAGCCCAAGAGCGGATACAGCGAGCCCTCTTGGCCCAACAATGGCAGACTGCCACTCATCATTGTGGGTGGGGTACTTAGAAAGCCTCTAGCACCTGCTATCCCCTTCTGCACCTCCTATTTCCCATTTAATGATGATAGATATGTGAGTAATACTATCTATAGTCTCCATATAAATCAACTCTACTTACAGTCATATACATTCCCTCATCGTCCCGTTATATTAATTCTATAGACATAATTCTTGATTTAAAATATACTGAACATACCTTAGAATGCTGCTGTAATCCTTTTTACAGTCCACACACACTTATTCCTCAAATCCATTCTTATATTAAAGAATCATAATTGCTTATAAGGCTCAATAATCACTACAAGTATCATTATTGCATAATTTCAAATATAATCCATATGAACATATATATATCTATACTATTATTGATTAATCTAATTGCCTTTGCCTGTACATATTATTCATATTCATATCAAAGAATCCTACTTATAAGGTTCAATAATTGCTGCACGCATCATTATTAGATAATCGTAATTTGTATCTATATATATATATATAATTAGATCTCTAAAATAACATATTAACAATGCTATAAGAATCATGAATGATCTTATTATTCCAAAATATTCTTATGTATAAAATGTATTTATCAATCATCAATAATATATTTACCAATGAAATTAAATATATTTATCAATCATTAACTGTTTTAATTCTTAATATATTTGTCCATAATCATTATCTAAATTTATAATATATTTAATAAATATCATTTTCCAAATATATTAAAGTATTTATCAACTGCTGGCTTAAAGTTATGAAAATACTTACCACCTAATACTTACTACTTTAATAGGTTCGATCTGCATAAACCATAATCACTTATCCCAGCCACGATCCCTTACCTATCTCCAGCCCGATCTACTTGTATATTCCGGATTTTATTTATTGTCTTTCCCCTCAATGCCGATGTATTTCCCCATCCTCCTTCTTAGCAGTGATTTTACCCTTATATATCCCCAAGTCTACGTGGAAGGCTGCATTAGAAAGGTATGACTTTTTAGACTAAGCGCTGCCTTGATTAATTCATTGTTGCTGACTTTTGAGAGGCACCGCTGTCTTAGATGTCCCTTAGTCTTTGTTTTATTATTGTTAAGGGACCGCTGCCTTTTAAGGCTTATTATTATTTTATTGATCACAATAATATCTATTTTGAAAATAATATATTATTATTAATAATTATGATATTTCAGACTATATAATTATTTCATTTTGAAGTTTTATTGAATATTTGATATTTTAATAATAAAAATAATTTGCTAATATCTTATTATTATTTTATTCTAATGTATTACAATCTTTGATGTATAATGATTATAATATTTAGTACTGGTAATTACAATATTATTTTTTATATTATTATAATTATAAGATTATCATTGATAATTATTTAAACAGTTAATGTTTTTAATGTGTATTTTGTTTATCTTGTTTCAATGTTTCATATCTCGATGCTACAATTTCAGGGGACATTACATTTTGATAAGAGAAACAAGATCCAAATTGATCTGTGGGATCTTCATTTTCTTTCATTTCCTATATTTCTTTATCAATGTTCTCGTTCTTGATGCTTTAATTGGAGGATGCAGCTGGCGAGGGGTTGTAGTGGATAGCAGATGGCGTTACATGGGGCATGTCATATTGATGATTAGTTCCTCCATGCAAATCTTCTTGTAAAATTCAAGCCATGGTTCCTCCTTGTTGTAAGCTTGTGATGATCTTCTTGGGTCTCCATATGGGTCACTAATGACTTTGTCAAGATTGCAGAGGGCTGCTGTTAGGATATATACTAACCCAATACCTAATGTCCTTGAACCTCTTTATCCATTGAGTGTGGAGATAAAGACATTTACGAAAATAAAATCTTTTTCCCCAATAGAGGCTTTGCTCATCAACCACTACCAAAGGTGACACAACAACAATATAGACCTGCAGATGTATAGCATGCCTAGGGCTGTTAACAGCCATTGAATATCATCATTGCAAACAAGAGATTCTTTTTTTTATTTTGAGCTAGTGATCCCAAGGTTCAAACACTTGCACCTGTTTTATAAATATGCCCGTTTGAGATATTTGAGCTTTTTCATAAAGCAGTAACATTGCATAACATTGATGTGACTATTTTCTATCCACCATTTCCACGAATCACTGTGAAATTTTGGGTGGAGGAACCACATACTCTCAAGTCTGAATTGAGATTGTCTTTAGATCTGGTTTTTAAGTTCGATTTCTAGCTTATGGACCAATGGTCCATGATTTCCTTGATGCCTACGAGCCAATCAGTTGTTGTTCTTGTGTTGCTAAGGCCTCGGTTAACTCTTCATCTCAGACTATTTTTGAGTGATGCCCCGTTGCTGCTGTACTTGTGTGATTTTGGAGAAAATGTTGCTGCAGACTTGTTTATTCCAGATTTTCATTCTTTGTTTGAGATATTTGAGCTTTTGCATAAACCAGTACATAGCATACACTTTGATGTGACCATTTTCCATCAACCATCTCCAAACATTATCATGAAATTCTGAGTGGAGGAACCACATACTCTCAAACCTGAACTGTGCTCTCAGTTTTTGAATTTGATTTATAGCTTATGGGCCAATGGTCCAAGAGTGTTATTTCCTGGAGCCAAGGATTGACTTCATTGGCACCTATGAGCCAATCTTCAAACAGAATAATTTTGTTAATCTTTTCAGCAATGTATTTTGCACCTTTTCTTTTATTGCACCAAGTATAAGAGGCCCAGACAAATTCAAAGTGGTCAATTGTAATGTCCCCTAGTCTATTCACACACAATATACTGGCCAATGACAACCATAGTCAGGATGGATTTCCCTGAATAATTTAATTCCAAACTCAGATCTTTGTTATTGCAGATGTAACACTGGGATCAATCTTTCAAATGTAACAGCTGAATACATTCTATCAAACAGTTTTCATTCCTTCACAACTCCAGATCCATCAGTACATATATGCAAACACTTATTCTGTAAGCTAGTTATACTAGGAGCTGAAATACAACACCAATTCTAATGCCCAGAACTTCTATAGTAGATTACAATGAAGGTATGCAACTCTTTATCTACAGCACTCTATCATCCTGAGTTGATGTAATGTCCCTTCTTGGGTTTTGCCCCATCCAAGCCCGATCAGTAAAAATGTAATATAGGCTCCAGACATAAGAAAGACGCCAATACATATCCTGCCCTTCTTCAACATCAACGAACGACTCTACTCGTACAACAAGTGATGTATATGAAAGATATGCCAATGGCATGTAGTAACAACAGAGGAATAAACACTTCTTCGCTCAGCATTCATATAACTTCCAAACTTATATCGCATATAACAACACCACATCGATTATAGCCCATGATGACTAATGAATGAACTTATACCATAAACCTTTGCCAGTAGTCACCCGTTATCTACTGTTTCTGAGAGAATCGGCAATTCCGTCAATTTGCAAGACCTCAATTTTCCCTTGTCAGCAGTGATTACCATCAGACCTCCTGTCCTCCAACTCATCTCCAATGTCCTTCAAATAGTAATCACAGTGTACAAATTCTTTCGATCATGCCCAAATCAACGGATGCCTCCGCCAGCAAATAGAAATGTATGTATATCGATGCCAGTAAAGATCTTGTTTCCCCCAGACGCCCAACCGATGATTATTGATAAGAATGATCACATTGATTTCAAAGATGACTTCGAACTTCCACAAGGCATAATGACTCCATTGGCTTATATATATATATATATGTTTGTGTGTGTGTGTGTGTAGATCTAGAAATGCAGGTGTATGTATACTTATCTTAATTGCTTCGGTATGATGGGGACATCACACAATTTGGGCATGTGTGAAAAGAACAAGCAAAGCATAGAATGCAATAGTTGAATTGTGATTCCCCTTTTACCTTGGGGCTTTCTGCTGTGTTGAAATGTTCCATAGGTATAGTGTTTTCCTAATTTGAACTTTGGAGCTACTGGTTAATGTTTACTGCTTTGTCTGATAAATTAAATACGTGAATTAATAATGGAGATGACAATGCATTACAAATATAGGAGTAAAATATATCTTTATGAGCCCATGAATTTATTACAGAAGAAGACCGGAGATGGTCAGCCGAGGATCAAAGTCGATCCGACTAGATCATCTTCTCTTTGACGATACACAATGTATATAAAGGACCCAACTGTTGCCAAAAAGAACACAACTATTAACCAACCGATTCTTATAATTACCCAAAGCCAACAACCAATTAATACAAACAATTAATACATAGTCGGATAACCAATATTACCGAAGCATAATAATAGACATTGTACACCGACTACATCATCCCCCCCCAAAAGAAAAAGTCGTCTTCCAGACAATAGTTGATTTGATTGAGGTAGAGGATTTTGTTGTATGGATTTATTTTCTATAGATATATCTCAATGGAACTCAAAAGTAGAAATAGGAAACTAATCCCCAAGAAAGCATGTGAAAGAATGGTAGGATCTAAGTTACCGGGTTCTTTGGTTTAGGCTCTGGTGCTCGCTCCGGGAGCCTTTAGGTCCGAGAGCGGCCTGGGGAGCGCCTAGGAAGCCCCAAATTCCCTATGGGCTCTCCCAAACTATCATGAAGGTCATAATTACACATATTAACTTGCATTTTCCTATAAGTTTCTAAAATCTATATAAAGGCCTTACAAATTTGTAAGCAAATGAAACTCCACTCAACTCAAGCCCGACTATAATCAATGATAATCCCGACCTCCATATCAAGTTTTGACCACCTAAGAGATTTTATAGCAATGAAATATTCTTTCCTGAAAGGTTCCAAGGCATTGATAGTAGCATATATGGATTTAAAATTTGCAATTCTATTTGAAAAAGCATATTTATTTAATATTCCCAATTCTATTAAACAAAGCATATTTATTTAATATCTGCATCCATAGTAGCATATATGGATTTAATATCTGCAATTATATTTCTTCATCTAAGTCAAAGCATTGATGTTAAAATCTTGAACAAAGTTTTAAAAAAAAAATTTACTCTTAAGGTTTCAGGGATTGTGAAAACCTTATATTCTCAATGTCTTTATTTCATGATGATTGATGACTGATGAAGTATCATACTCTCAAATGTATTTACAATTCTGTATATTTTTTATTCTTTTGCATATATATATATATATATAGCCATACTAGCGTACCCGTATTCCATACTTGTACCTGATCCCGTACCAGAACCGGCAACTTAGGGTAGTGTTGATGTGGTTTTTGTGACCATACCAAACAGCAGAACAAAATAGTTTGGGCTACTCCGTTCTCTCTTGATCAAAGTATTCCGTGTGCTAAGATTGCGAGAGAGTTCACACGTTCAACTCCAAGGTTCCTTAAGTGCGAATAGACCCAGTTTGGTTGATGTGTATTGTTGTGTTCTTACGAGGGGACTTACGTAATTGTTCAGGTTTCTTGTAGTTAGCAGCTAACGTAGGATTTTGAAGGGGAATTCTCACGTGTATGATTTGGCAATGTGGTTCTTTTCCTAAAACTAATCAGAAATATGCTGAAAGTAAAAGGGGTATAAAGCCTAAGAAATTTATATTCTATTCTAAATGCAGGATATGTGG